>APFE030450883.1:58682-132753 GCA_000404065.3 Pinus taeda | reverse complement strand
CAAGGAAGTAGTTTGGTTGCAGAGATTTTGTTCAAGTATGGGGTTAGTACAGGGAGCTATAAGGATAGACTGTGACAGCCAAAGTGCAATTTTCTTAGCAAAGAACCCCGCATATCATTCAAGGACAAAGCACATTGATGCTCAGTATCACTTTGTGATGGATATGATAGAAGACAAAAACGTGTTGCTAGTAAATGTGGACACTTTGAAGAATACTACAAATGCATTGACAAAATCTGTGAAATCTGAGAATTTCTCTTGGTGTATAGAGACAATGGGTGTTTTAGAGCTAGAAAAATGACTAAGCTCTCTTGTGGCCCCCTATGGAAAGAAAAAACAAGTGGGAAAATGTTGGGTTGTGTTATATTCTTTCCATGACTAGCCCATGTAGTTAACCAGGGGGTTAGAAGGGGGGCAGAGCCCCCCTTCGTTGCGCCGGTTGTGTAGCAGGGGGGTAGGGGGATGTCACATGGGGTTTGAGGCATACCTGTAACCCCGCTTTATGGGGTCCGGGGCAGCGGCCTGGAAATTTTTTGTTTTGGACCCTATGTTAGGATGGGCGGACCCACCTATGGTTTTGTGCATGATTTTCATACATGTTTTTGGATGCGATGGTTTTTGGTCCATGGTATTGGATGCAATGGTTTTCGGTCCATGGTATTGGATGCTTCGGCATGTATAAATATGTATTATAACATTGAAAGGAACATAATGAAAAATCAAGCTGGTAGTCCCGGTTTTGGGATCTAGGGGAAAATCTTTGTGTATATGTGTTTTATGTGTAATTATCTCGCAGTGTTTATTTTCTGTGTTTTAGAATTCATATGCAGGTAATTTCTATACAAGGTTAAAATCTACAACTTATGGCTGAAGAAAATTGTAGCTTGTTAGACATAAATTCCATGGGTTTAAATTCAGGTGATGAGCAGACAGAGGGAGCAGCAGAAGAGAAAAAGCATAATCAGTGTTTGGCTGAAAATCTAGCCACATGTGAATGGTATTCTAGCATACTTCATTTTTTGTAGAAGCTAAAAGTCCCTCTAGGGCTTAGCTGAAGTCAAGCCCGGGCCATTAAATTTAGATTACCCAAATTCACCATTAATAAAAATCTGTTTTATTGGAAAGACCCATTAGGGATCCTCTTGAGATGTCTAGATAAAGAACAATCTATGGAAGGCATACACCAGTTCCATTCTAGCTTCTATGGAGGGCATCATTATTGGAAAACCACAACCCACAAAATCTTGAAGGCTGGATATTATTGGCCTACTCTATTCTCTAATGTGTTTTCTTTTGTGAAATCTTGTGACAAGTGTTAGAGGTTTGTAGGAAGACAGTAGCTAAAATCTCTACCCTTGACGCCAGTACATGTCAATGGTCCCTTCTAGTAACGGGGCTTGGAATTTGTAGGTGAGATCAACCCACATTCCAATGGCCAGCACAAATGGATCTTAGTAGCCACTGATTATTTCACCAAGTGAATTGAGGCTATACTTGCTAAGAATTCCAATCATCAAGTTGTCATTAAGTTCTTGAATGAAAATATTTTCACTATATTTGGTTGCCCAACCAAAGTATTCATTGATAATCCAACAACTTTCAAGGCAAAAGAATTGATGGACATGACTGAATCCATGGGCATTCAAGTGGTGCCTTCTACCTCATATTATCCTCAAGGCAATGGCCTGGAAGAATCATCTAATATGAGTCTGGTAAGGGTAATCAAAATACTGTTAGAGGACAACAAAAAGAGTTGGGATTCCAAGTTGAAACTTACACTGTGGGCTAACAGAGTTACCATCAAAAAATCCATAGGGAATTCTCCATTTAAACTGGTTTATGGTGCTGATGTTATTTTCCCTATCTAGCTGATTCTCCCTGCGGCTAAATTCTTGCAAGAAGAACAAGATGAAGAGAATGGCATGGTAATAAGAATAAATAACCTAGTTGAACTACAACAGATTAGAGAGCAGTGAGTTGAGAAGTCAAAGGTTCATGAAAAGAAAATCAAAGAAACCTTTGATAGGAAGGAAAAGGTGGACAATTTCCAAGTTGGTGACTGGGTGCTTAAATGGGATGCATTTAAGGAAAAGGAAGGTAATCATGGCAACTTTGACTCCTCATGGACAGGTACGTTTGTCATTGCTCAAATTCAGCAGAACAATACATTCATTCTGCACAGTCTGGAAGGAGGAGATACTTTTGGTAGCCCATTCAATGGGCGGTTCTTGAAACTTTATTTCGTTTAAGGATTTAAAGCCTTGTCATTGTAAATATGTTTTTCCAATTTTTATTTCATTACAAAATAGACTCCATGACCAATGGAACACTAGAAGGAAGATTTGATTTTTGTTTTACAGGAAAGGCATTAATCTGTGATCCTTGAAACCTCACAGGGAGGATTTCATCCCCAGAAGGAGACAGTGTTAGCCTTGTGGGAAAATGGCCCAAAAATGGATCTAAATATGCTCTTTAAGGTCTCCATAAACTACAAAAATCATGCCAATGAATCCAAATTTTCTCTTAAAGTCTTCAAAATCTTCACTAAGATCATCCAAAGAGCGAAACCATCACATGTCGAGAGCCCTTGGAAGGGTGGAGAAACACTATCAGGAGGCTAAAACACTCCAAAACATTGAAAAAACAAAGTATTGCAATCATAAACATGGAAATGAATAGCTACCATTAGATTTGGCCAATCAACAACCTAGATCTAAGCGGCTAATCACATCGGCGATGGCCATCAGAGGTAGTGGAAGTAGAGTCACGATGAGATCGGGCCGAGCAATCTGTCGATCACCAATATCAGCGATATCGCTATCGGCGGGGAGCATATGCCATGTTATATGAAGGACTTGAGGAGTGAGTGACGTGCGATTGCGATTTATCACATCGCTATATCGTAATGGCACTATACCATGGCGTGGGGCCTATGCACAGACATATGGGTGACCCAATAGCTGGACTCGACGATCTTATATATGAGATTTCATAAATTTTGAAGTCCGTGGGAAGGCCTATTTTAAAAGAATTTTAATGTATTTCGTTATATAACAAAATACAAACGAGAACACGACAGTGCTGATAGCGATGAATCCCAGACCTAAAAGGGTCCACGAACGGAAATACATAAAATTTGAAGTCCACGAAAGGCCCATTTTCAATGCATTTTGTGTATTTTCATTGGTTAAACGAAATAAAAAGGGAACCTTGGGGCATTCTGATAGTGATAAGACTTCGACCCGATGGGATTCATAATGAAAATATATATATTTTCAAGTCCGCTAAGGCCATTTTTTAATGCATTTTTGCATATTTTTGTTGTTTAATGAAATGCAAAGGGAACTGGCCGAATGCACTTGCGATAACCCTAAGGGTAGACTTGATAGGTGAATAAACCATTTTTTAGGACTTTTGAAGTCCAAAATACACAGAGAAGGTGGGATTTATCAGTGATTACAACATTTTCTGTGTAAATATAGGAAATAGTCAAAGGAAACCATTAAATGGATTACAGAGGCCTGAAGACCCATTCCAATATATGGAAGAGTCCAAGAGGTAGGTTTCCAAAAAACAGAGAATGGAAAGGGAATAAAAGGGGCCACGGAGCAACACAACATGACACGGCCACAACAAAAAACATTGTGGGGCATGATAGAGCTCCCAGACAGTGCAACAAGCTACCCAAAATATCTGAATGTAGTTATTCTTCTATTAGAAGAAGAAACCTCTGAGCCCATGCTTGCCTATAAGGCATCAAAGTTGTTAACCATATGGATCAGATAGATTGAGACCTCTCGAGCCTCAGAAGGCTTGAGAGCATTGTAAAAAGCTATAAATATCTGAAAACTAGATGTAACAAAGATTCAACTTCTGGAGATTGTTCCTCTACTGTTCTTTCAAGCTTCTCATCTTCATTTCTAGCAATATAATCTTCTTTTGCTATTATATGTTCAATGTCCATTCTCTTTGTTGTTTTATGCTTGCACTTGAATAGGTTATTCAGGTTTTCTACTGTGTCTAATGCCATATAACTGTCACCTTATCTCTACATTGATAAATTATATTTGCAAGTCTCATTTTCTTCCTGTAGCTGACCATTCATATGTGTTTATGTATGCAATCTGTTGGTACAGTCAATATTCACCATCTATCCATTGAATCTATAAATTATTGAGAATTAGTGGTCTAAATCCTTGTATTGTTGAAAGTGTTCATGCATGTCTTGAGTGAGAATAGAGCTGAAATGGTCATCTGACTTTATCCAAACCATCATCCATTCCAATAGTTCTGAGAACAATATTGAAGATTATATCTTACCAGGCATCTGCGAGCTGCAACCTAGGAGAGTTTCCTGGAGTGATAACAATACCGTTGGACCCTGTAGAAGGGGATTGATATATTGAACAAGTCTGTGATTTTGAAGAAAGTGATGATTCAAACAAGGAGTTAGAAAATTGGCATAATCATTTGCATCAAGTGTCTACATTGCGATTCAATATGATGATTAATTCGTTGCGCTGTGTTTTGTTGGAGGTAGGGAAATTACCCTATTATGATGGTTTAACCAGTGTTAATCTATTTTTGGATGAATTTGAGCATGAAGTCCATGAGGGTCATTGCTTCCAAGAATTACAGTTGGAACTATGTGATACGCTTGCACGATGGTGGGGTACGCATAAGGATAGTTTTGCTAGATGGCGAGGTTACAGAAGAATGATGAATTTGCAGTTTGGGTGTGTCAACACCAGAATGACTGAAAATATAATGGAAGGGACAATCCATGTGATCACCTAGAAAATGGACTAAACCATGGGGGATGGAACTGCAGCTAGAGTACATACACATACTTTTCGATACTTTGAATACAATTCCCATGAATTGGTATCTAGAAACAAAGCTCCACCATGGCACCACGAAATGGGATATATTGAAGGAAGGGTTCTTTTTGACCTTCAACTTTGAAGATGGCTTCGCAAGCATTGATGAATTGATACAAGAGATTAAGGTGGTTATCTTCAAAACACCAAAGGAAACTATGGAATGGATCCAACCAAATTGGAGCACCCAGCCGTGTCATGCGTTGGAATGCTATGATGTGACCTTTGAAGAGGAGAATGATGATTCAAGAAAAATTAATATCCCAAAGGCATAAGGGCATCACAAAGTCAAAGCCCCACAACTAGAAAAGTTACATGGACATCTTCGCACCATTGAAAACAAAGCAAGTAAACATTGGCACTGAAGTATAACCAAAGTTTGCAAAGATTAGTGTTTATTGGGAGGATGTTATTGTGGATAAATTTGGTGATTTACTCCACTAATACTATGATATCTTCCCTACTAAGTTTTCGGGTTTGAAGAGCATAGTTGGCGATCTCAAGGTTATGAAGATCACTCTGAAGCTAGACATGAAGCCTATTAAATAGAGGCTATATCACCTTAATCATAAATACAATGAAAAGTTTCACCAAGAGCTGGATAAGATGCTGGAGGCAAGCATCATAGAACCTGTTGAAGAATCTGATTGGGTGAGCCTAATGGTGGTGTAGAAAAGAAACAAAATGGAGAAATAAGAATTTCTGTAGATATGAAAAATCTTAATGATGCATGTGTCCATGATCCATTCCCAACGTCATTTACAGATGAGGTATTAGAGAATGTTGGAATGCAGGAGGCCTATTCCTTTATTGATAGGTTTTTTGGGTATCATCATATCAAAATATCGCAAGAGGATAGGAGAAAAATGACCTTTGCGACAGAATGGGGTTGTTTTCAATACATGGTGATGCAATTTGGGCTTAAGAATGCGCCTGCGATATTCTCCTGCATAGTCATAGCAGCGTTCAATGAGTTCATTAATAATTTCCTGGATGTCTACTTTGATGATTGGATGATGTTTTTATTAGTGAAGCACCATGTAGCAAGTCTACGCTTGATGTTGGATATGTGTCGCAAATATCAGATCGTGCTGAATTTGAAAAAATGCATATTTTGTGTTCCCTTTGGGATCTTATTGGGTCATGTGGTGTGCAAGCAAGGATTAATGGTGGACCCTGCAAGGATTGCAGTACTTGTGAATTTGGAGGCCCTAAGGAATGTCAAGAAGTTGTGCGCGACACTAGGACATACTAGATACTATAGAAATTTTATCAAATCTTATGCTCAAATTATTGTTCCCATGGAGAAACTGCTAAAAAAGGACGTAACATTCTGTTGGGACCAAGAATGTTAGCGCAACTTCGATGTATTGAAAGAAAAGATGGTCATTGGTATTCCCTGATTGGAAAAAGGAGCTTCATGTACATGTGGATGCTCTTGCATTGTGTTGGGTGCAGTGCTAACAGAGGCCGGTGAAGGAGAGATGGACCATCCTATAGCCTTTGCAAGTAGGAAGTTATCAAAGGTTGAGAAAAATTATTCAACGATTAAGCGCGAAGGGTTGGCTATGTTGTACGTGCTACAAAAAATCAGGAATTATCTCTTAGGAGCGAATTTTAAGATGTACACAAATCATTCTGCCTTGAAATACTTGGTCATCAAGCATGTGTTGGGGGGAAAGATCCGTAGATGGTTTCTATTATTCCAGGAGTGTGACTTTGAAGTCATTGTGAAACTAGAAATGCGGGACCTGACCATTTATCGTGAATCAAAATAGGAGAGGAGCCTAATAATCTGGAGGAAGGGTTGCCAGATGTGTAGTTCTTTATAGTGCATGTAGTGGATGACCATTTTGCAGACATTATTCACTTCTTGTCTACGGGGATGGCACTGAAAAGCTATACAAGCCAACAGAAGAAGGAATTGGTAGTGCACGTGGCTGATTTTTCAGTCATTACAGGAAATTTGTATATATGAAATATTGCGAAGATATGTGTCGAACTTTGAGTGGGATAGCATTCTTGCTGAAGCTCATGAGGGAGCTGCAGGAAGCCATTATGCAGGTAAGGAAACTGCGCAAAATATTTTGCGCATAGGTATATGGTGGCCAACATTGCATAAGGATTCCAAGGGGTATTGTAAGGCATGCGATGCATGTCAAAGAACTAGAAAACCCTCACAAAGGGATGACTTACCACTACATCCTCAAGTATCTTTACAGCCATTTGAGAAGTGAGAAATTAATTTCGTTGGGCCAATCAAGCCCCCAAGAAAGAAAAAGGGTGCATGCTATATTATCATTGCGATAGAATATCTAACCATATGGGTGGAAGCACACACGATTAAGGATTGTACAGGGGCTATGGAAACAAAGTTCTTGTTTGAGTATGTCTTAACCAGATTTGGCTACCCGAGAGTGTTGATGAGGGACAAAGGTATGCACTTTCTAAACGAAATTATCAGCCCGGTGACTGAAGAGTTCCAGGTCTACCATCAGAAGAGTACACCATATCACCTTCAAGCCAATGGAACTATTGAAGCATTTAATAAGATTTTGGATAATGCGCTGATGAAGATCTGGAATGTGCAGTGTAATGACTGGGATGTGCATGTCCCTGCAGTACTATGGGCTTACACGACTACCTGTAAGAAGCTAACAGGGCAAACACCATTCAGATTAGTATAGGGGTTTGAAGCTTTAATACAGATGGAGTACATTGTGCCTAGTTTATGCATAGCAGCTCTGACGAGTATGGCGGATCGCGAGGCCTTAGAGGAACAGATGGCGCAACTAATGGATCTCGAAGAGGATCAATTTTTGGCAGGATTCCATCATCAAGTGCAAAAGAAACGTGCAAAATCATGGCGTGATCACCATATCAAGATCCACACGTTTAAGGTGAATGATCTTGTCTTTTTATATGATAGAAAATTCACTAAATTTCCGGGAAAATTCCAGATGCATTGGTTAGGGCCATATATTGTCAAAGAAATTACAGATGGAGGTACATTTCAGCTCGCAAAGCTAAATGGGGAACCCTTCCCAGGAAGAGTGAAGATATAGGGATCCTAGACAATGCCTATATGGTAGCAAGATAGTCTGCTCCAGGCAGTTACAAGGGAGCACGAAACTATAAACTACATTGCTGAGTTTGGAGGACCACGCAGTGAGCAGGCTATGTGGAGAATGATGAACAGGAAACCCAAGAAGTTGCGCTCAGGATGCTATGCCATGGGGGAAGATGTTGCGTTACTGTTCATGACTTGACAACCATACGATGCTTAAGTGGAGTGGGGTGGCGGCATTTAAGGAAAAAATATTTGAAGATATGCTGCCAAAATAACATTTATTATTAGAAATTGGAGGGAATGGTCGTATTTCAATTCAAAACCCCCTATAAATTATGCATGCCGGTCCAACAGAGAACACTTTGTGCTCTCAGATTTTTTGTTGAGTTTCATTATCTGTCGCCTATGAGCCGATCGTTTTTGGAAGAATTATTGTCACACACAAACATTTCTCCTCATGCCCATGAGTTTTTTATGGAGAGAATGACTACCATCAAACTTGCCAAACCCCTGAGTTCAGAAGCACTTGTGTCTGATGCACCAGGATCAAAGGTGTCAAGTCTAGAGGCTACGCCTATGGTGCCCAAGGTGCTGAGGTCACCTAGGCGAAAACAAACCATGACAAATAACAAAATACCTGCCACGAAAGACAAGCAACCCACAACAAAGGAAAAGAAGATAAATCCAGTGCCGTTGCATGCCTCCCTAAGAAAGCATACCGAAACACATAAGCAGAAGAAAGATAAGCAACCAGAGAAAGTAGTGGACCTGGAGGCAGAAAAAGCCCAACGAACAAAATATATCGATGCTAAAGGAGCAGAACCCATAACAAGGCTACCCAACTATATCCCTCTATGGAAGTGAAAAGAAAAGGCCACGAAGGACTTGGATGCCGAGAAATTTACAATATCCACATCCCTGCTACCTGAGTAGGTCCCTTTTGAAGGTCCTCGGCTCACAAGGGCCCCATTGTTAAAAATGGAGGATTGGGACCTCGTGGAACATGCTAAGTTCCCACACTTGGTGGTAGACAAATACATGAGGAGGTTTTATTATGAAGAAACAGGTGTTACAAAACTGGAAACAAAGGAATGTGTTTGAGGTGTCAAGCAACCAGTGTTACTCAATTTTCTATGGGTGCCACATTACCACCACACCCCCTTTAATACGATATGTGTGCACCAGCTGCTCACATTGGTGCATGATGGATGTTTATGGCTCGGAGGGCATATCCCCATTATAGACATGTTAATTCATAGAATCAAGCACCTACCTTACGAAAGCCCGAACTTGGCTAAGGATTTTGGCAGAAAGACTAGGAAAAAATACCTTGCAGAAAGGATAAAGAGGGATTACGACCTCCTTAAGAATTTATAAGGGTATTCCATTATTTCCATAATAGACTTGATATTTCGATTGGCTAAATAGATTTTAGGAGGGAAGGTGATGAGAAAGTTTCACGCGGACGAAGTTTGGCTGCTATGGTTTTTCTTACTGCGTAGTGCATGAAAGGCATCCAATTTAATTGGGCAAGATACCTTTGTCAGGAGTTCCTAGCAAACTTTTGAGAGTCCCAAGATGAAACCAATCCATTTCACGATGCTTGGTTGTTGCTGTCAATTGTGCTCGTTGCATGGGAATTACCATGGGATAAGCAATTTCCTCTGCTCAAGGAAGGATTTTGAAGGCGGCGCAATTCGCTTCCTTATGGTCTACAAAGGATGCCGCACAGATTAGAAAGGTGAAGATATTTTGGGTTCTTATGGAAATGGATCTACACATGGCCATCAATCAGTGTCTGAGGTTGTCCCCAACCTTGTTCACACAGCTGTCAGCCTACGAGGCATTCAAGGCTAACTTCCATTGAGTCTATATCCAAGCGCGAAAGGATCTGGAGTAGAAATGGCATCAATTGCCCTATTTGGCATCAGAACTAGATGTGCAGGAGATTGTATCAAAATGGCTTACAGAGTGGCGTGCCCTGTCAGACTTAGTTGCTAGACCAAGCATAGGTGTGGAAAGTTCTACTGCACAAAAACGTGAGGCGGTCACTAAGAATGTTATGCGTATCCTAGTAGAACAGAAAAATAAGGAAGCCATAGAAAAGGCTCGTGTGGAGCAAAAACGCGCTACTAAGGAGCAGGTAGAAGAACAACAATGTGAGTCATAGAAAGGTGACAAGTCACTGTCACCAGAGATGGAGGAAGAATAGCTTTTAGGACAAGGCGAAAAAGGAGATGATGGGTAGAGAACCCCATTTATTTTGAAAAGACATGGCAAGGAGAAGCAAGGTGGAACAAGGAAGAAGAAGAAATCTGATAGAACCCAGGCTAATCCCATGGAACTAACAGAGGGCAATCTTGATGAGATCGGGGATAAAATTCGGGACACCACCACAGAAGTACTGAAGTCATTCGAGCAACAATACATATAGACATTGGGGTGTGTTCAGAATGATCTGTGAGAGCTGCATCTCCAAGCTAGCCAAATCTAGGAAGATGTTGGGAAGACAAGCGGAACGTAAGCCAGTTTGGCACGGGGAAAGAATATAGTCGCGGATATGGCCTCACCATAGGATGTGAGAGTCTTTCCTTTGCCTAAAGGGTCAGTCTATGCTGAAACATATTAACAACATGCATTGCTTCATAAAGTCACATAAATGGGACTAAACCTTGCTGAGCTATCACTTGAATCTCTACATGCACTACTATAGGGAGTCATGGAAAACCTTAGGATCAGAGAGCAGAGGGAACTCTCTGCTGTCAGTGAGATTAAAGTCGAGAATCAACAATTATTTTATGAAAATATGCAGGCTCTGAAGGAAAAGGAGGCACTACAAGTGCATAGTTCGTGTCTAGAGTCAGTAGTAGTGGAGGCATGTAAGATAATGCCTGAGCTTCACATCTCGGAGGATGCACAACCAGAACCCAAAATTAGAAAATGCATCACGGGTGTGTAGGAGGCTAAAGTAGAGGTGGGTTGAGGCACATATGAGTTCAACATGAATATTACAGAGTTGCAGTCAAATTTGTAGCCAACAACTCCACCTGAGGTTTGGGAATAATGCAAAGTTGCGATAAAGGAAGGCATGACTACCTTGGATACCACAGTCACTCACTATGCGACATTATTTGAGTAGGCTATGGAACTAGTGACCAATCTACAGGAGGATACGAAACTGCAAATTTCAAACAAAGACGTAAGGGCTAATATGATGAGGTCAGGGCAACTGCATGCTCCTTAGTACCAACACAAGGAATTTCCAAGTTATAGGAAGGAAAAATGTTGTTGGCACAGGTGGAGGAAGCACAGAAGAAGGAGGCCTTGCTAAAGGCCAAGTTTCACCCTTGGTTGGTTGAGGTTTATCAAGTCACGACTACCATTTAGGATAAGCTTAAAGGACTGCAACAAAAACAACAAATGATGAGGTTGGCCATCAAATGACAAACCACGAAAAAATTTGTCGAGGAAGTTCAGCAGACGACAACGCAGAGCACTGCCGAAGTTGTTGTGGTCCAAGTGGAGCTAGGGGTTCTTCATATTAATATTTCAATGCCAGCAGAGAGACTCGAGGGTGAGTTATGATATTTGTATTGGGGGCCTGTTGGGATGGCATCCCCTGGGTCAGTTTTGGGGTTAAGATAACCCAAGTTTCGGTACAATTTTTGTAAATAATATAAACTTTCCACGATTTATGGATGCAGAGCACATAGATGAATAGGATTCAAAGGGGTTTAGGCCCTTGTTTATGTAAAGTTTGAGTCAGTTTTGAAATTCACCCATGGTGCACGGACCATGGCATTGTATGAAAAAGGCTATAAATAGGTGTGTGTTAGAGAGTCTAAGGAATAAAGGAAAGGAAGAAGTAGTATGAAGAGCTAATAGTGAGAAGAAGTGGGTAGGATAGGAGAATAAAGGCTCTACATCTACGTGTGTAGAGGTCTAGGTAGAGTTTGCAACTCAGTTCACGGACCACTGTAGCTATGTGCGTAGGGTAGTTTTGAGTCTGTAACCTTGAATTGAAGACCAATAAAGACAATTTCCAAAGAATTCTTGCATATTTATGTTTATCTATGTTTCTGTTAATGTTATATGTTGTCGATGAATGATGGTTTTTATGGAATATTGATTGAATGTTACATGATTCTCTTGAATAAGTTTTAATGATGTACGCAATGCATGTATAAGTACTTTCACGAAGACTTTGATGAATGCTTTGATGTTTCTTAATAACTTAAGTAAATCTACATGAACCCTAATTTAGGTCTACTCTCTAATGCATGTAAGTAGACAAATTGACTATCAAAGGTACACAAGGACTGATCTTAGACCTTCACAAAGGTCTGAGGACTATTTTAATAGAGTGCAGTGGCAAGCCCTAAGAGTTTATCAATCTGTGCAAAGGAAAATCTGAAGCGCTGAAAGACACTAGCCTCTGGATGCAAAAAATTTGTTCTTACATCCCCCCATACTACTCCGAGTGAGACTGCAGCCTGCGCTACGCAGGTTGTTGCCGAAGTGGCCAGTAGTGTAGGGTTTTGTTGGTTGGGGCAGCTAACTCTAAACTTGGGTTAGGACCCTCTAGGGAAACATAAATTCAAGATCAAATTCATGTAAGATGACAATCCATTTATTATATTTTCCCCCAATCACTCACCCACTGAGGACAAACTAAAATGGTTTGACATTAGCCAATAATTTTTTTCTAAGAAGAATATAGTGGCGAAGTCACTGGACTACATGAACTGTTGCCAAAGAGAATTTATCTATATGATAATACCTAAGTTCAGGACCAACTAAGCCTTGGCTCAGATAATAAATTACATTCTCTCTACGAGCATGCTCTTCCTAAACCAGAACCATACTAATGGTTGATTGTGCTGCAATGAGATACAAAAAGAAGTCTCTACTTTAATAAGGTGGACTCAAAAGAGGAGCAGAGGCCGATGAATTTTTAAAATCATCGAAAGAGCGTTAAGAGAAATTGTCACAAACAAATGGAACTCCATTCTTTAGTAGTCACATAAGTCCTCTCATAATCTCAGTGTAATTTATGATAAATCTCCTTAAGAAATTTGCTTTACCTTGGAGACTCTGAATTTGAGGAACCATTGACAAGGAAGGAAACTGAAATATTTCCTCAACCTTGAAGGTATCAACACAAATCCCTTCATTAGACACAATGAATCCAAATAATTGACCAGATAGGACAACAAAATACATTTATTAGGATTCAACTGGAGCTTATAGTGGTGACATCATTCAAAAACTAGAAGAAGGTGATGTGACTGATCAATTCTCTTTCGAGAACAAGTAGCTAGGTCATCCAAATATGCTTATATTACGTGCTTGATGTCGTGGAAAGCATAAGACATGGCTCACTGAAAAGTAGCTCTAGAATTTTTGGGGCCAAAAGGTATTTTTTTTATGTAAATGTACCCCAGGGGAAAATAAATGCTATCTTGTGTTGATCTTCAGGATGGATAATTATTTGATTGTATCTTGAAAAACCATCCATTAAGGAGAACACCTCATTTCCAGCACACTCATTAGTGATCTGATTGATAAACAAAGTGGGGAAATTATCTTTAAATCCCTAAAGTCAATTCATACCTCGATCATTCCTTGTTTTTTATCGACAGGGACTAGGTTCAACACCCATTTAGTTAAAGGAATGGGGCAATGAAACCCACCTTAAGTAGCTTTTCAACCTCGTCCTTAATAGCCGTCTCTTTCATAGGATTTATTGGTCGAAGTTTTTTCTATACAGGCTTAGTGTTCTCATATGTATTTATCTCATGTTGAGCTATCGATGGATTGATTCTAGGTATTTCTTCATAAGTCCAATAAAACACATCTCGAAATTCATGAAAAATGTCATTATAAATATTTATTTCTTCAAGAGAACATGCAAATTTGATGAAGATATTTTTGATAATATTGGGATTCCTGTAAATGTTCAATGGATTTAGAATTTTATGAACACTTTCAATTGAAGAAGGACTGGACACATTTGAATCAATTCGATGCAAGTTAGGAAGAAAATATGATCGATGATGTTAATCATCCCATGGTCTTTCTACACTAGTCATTGCTTCTAGGATTGCCTCTTTAGATGGTAAGACTATGTCAAGGCAATCCACAGTTGAATTAGAGCCAAGAGTCCAGACTAGAGCCACATCACCATCCAAATTCTCTGATGGGAGAGGAATAGGAACGACATCTGCAAAATTCACTATAGATTAGTACGTGATTTTTGTTGTAGATATAGGGTATGCCATTCCACCTTCTTGCCCATCTTCTAATGTGGTAGTAGAAGGGGGTAAGGGCCAAGGATAAAAAAAAAAGATCTAAAAGAACCCATTCGAGGAGCCACCTTGGAGAAGGAAGATCAAAAGTACCCATCAATGAGGAATACATTTCAACTCCCAAATTCTCAACAAGCTACTTGGTATTCTTCACCAAAGGGATAGTAGAGTCAGAAGATGCATTGGGGTCATTAGGAGAATAAGAAATTTGATCAATTGTAACAATTCCCCCTTCATGGAGGAAGCACATGATGTGAAACAATGATGAAACAATAACATCCACTGCATAAACAAAAATTTGACCCAACAAAAATATTATAATCAAGGTTGGCATCAACTATCTCTACCTTGACATTGACAACCTTACCCCCAACATAGACGGGAAAGGCCAGAGATAATGACCATTGAATGTGGAAAGGAGAATAGGGTAATAAAGAACTTTTGGAGAATGTGTAGCATTCCGACATGACACATGTGGAAGCCCCTTCATCAACTACAATTTGAAAGATTTACATTTCTCAATATGTAGATTTAATTTGGAAAGCCACGTGATGAGGGAGTCTCTTCTTCGCACTTGAGATATCAAATTTTATAACAAGAGAGTTCTTCGGATATACTGCTCTAATCGCTGTGAGAAATGCACTCCTTTGTGTAGGGCATGATTGGAGTACCACTAATGTTGACATTGCACAGGTTCTTTGAGCCATCTCTGTGACAATAAAATAGTTCTGAGCAACCCTAGAATTGGGATTAACATTCAATTTTTTTTAGAGCCTTTTGGCATCCAAGGCATAGGCTCCACTATGGGTCTCTCGATATGGAGTGGCTCTAGGATATCATAAGCAACCTTAGCTTTAGAAGGTTCCAGCTCGTCATAATCATGTGATATTGTAGAAACAACAACACGACACCTCACCATATAGACATTCGGTGTGTATTCCCCTTCCTGGTTGTCCTCTGTGGGGGTTATAATACCAGCATTAGCATCATCAAGCATTTCCACCCTTGGGGAAAAGGGTTAGTCAACACAACTTGGGAACTTGAATAACCCTACTAAGTTAACAGGCATCGAGCATCTTGAATCTTAGGGAAAATATGGGTAAGAAGATCCCCATTGCATAAATTGTATGGGAACTTTACTTTCATTTATGATTCCTTCTTTCCCTCTCCAGTATTGTTAGTAGACTTGTTTGCATTCCCCTTCCTAGCCTTATCTTTCTTCTTACCACATCCATTCTTCTTCCCATCAGATTTTTGGTCTCCTTTGGGATTTGAGGATTGGAAAAAATTACCTATTAGAGTTTGGGAAGGTATAGCCACTGACAGTGAAGCCTGTGTTGGAGAAGGATATTGTAAATATAATTGTAGCAATTGATTCAACATGTTAGTCGTACTACTACCTAACGACCCTACAATTTCGTCGACATGAGATCCTGGATTAGGTTTGGCTAAATCAATATTTGATCAAAGAGCATCATGAATAACCTTATACAGGACTAAGAACTAAGAATATATGAGTTCTAACTGTTGGGCTGTAAGGATGGCCTATTCTTCAGTGAATAGTCCAGAGAGTGGCACTTCCTTAGAAATTTAGGGTTGTAAATATTTGAAAAACCATTCGAGAAGGAACTGATCAGGGATATAGGCCTTAATGAGACTCTTCCTTCTATGCCACTCTTGAATGTGGTGAGAAATATGAGTTTCTTTTTCTTATTCAAAATTGACTAGAAGTTTAGTTCTAGCATCATATCAGATAGGAAACTGAAAATGGTTCAAAAACATAGTAGCTAGTTTGCCACACATAGAAAGGGTACCCCTTCTAAGCTCAATATACCATTTCGCAATGTTTCTAGTTAGGGTGTGTTGGAATAGTCTCAACCTAATCTAATCATAGATAAAGGAGTTAGATGAGCACCACAAATGGAACATGGTTATATGATCAGCCGAATTCTCCCCAAACTTCCTTTCAAATTTAGGGATATCATAAGGGAGTTTGGTGGGAACCGGAGGCCAAGCTGGATTGTAATAGACTAGATCATTTATCAACTTCGAAAGATATGGAAAATTTAAATTTTCCAGGAATGATAAGCGCATAGGAGCATGCGAATCCTATCACGCAAGAGCATAATTTTGGACATTAGGAAAATAGTATCCTAGATTTGGAGAGGCACCAGGTTTCCATGTGTTACTTGTAGAAGGAGCTAAACCATAAGGAAATCCTTGTGGCCTAGAAGTATTTGAAGGGTATCCATCCCTTTCTTTAGGGTTACCATACATAGGATAGTTTACTCCTAGTGGAACATTGAAAGAAGGGGATAACCGCTGATAAGTATTTCATGCACTAGCTAGCGGAGGAAAGACTTGTGAGGTCCTGATGAAAAGGAAGGGCATACACCCTTGTTGAAAAAATTGATGGGATAATTTTGTAGCCCTGAACAAATGACTAAAGGATTTGGCCATCCTTGACCTGCTTGGAAAGGTTTAACATTCCGAGCTTGTCCTATGTTCAAAGATGGATTGGAAGGAGGGATATGATCACTTCCAAAAGAAAACCTTGAAAAGATGTTGAACCACTTGGCATAGAAGTTGTAGATGTGGAAACAATAGATGGGAAGGTTAAAGGAATTGAGGGAATACCCCTGGATGTTGGGTGCCCCCATTCGAACCTATAATGGAGGTAGTAGCTGACGTCTATTGTACTAAGTGTAATAGTAGAGATAACAATGTTACCCCCTCGTAAAAATGAAGAATGGGTCTGCACATCAAAAGTATTAGTAGGCATACTTACGCCAATAACATTGGCCATCTGGAAAAAATAAGGAGAGTGAACAGGGCTTGCTAGCTTGTGAGTCGGGGTACCCACATATGATACAATGTATGGGAGATGAAAAGGAAGGCGTGTTGAAGGAGTCATTGGAGACTCATGGACATCCTCAATATCAATCTAATCTTTTGATTTGAGGATAACCTTAGCAAGGACCGGAGCATTTTCGTCCAAATTATGAACTACACTAGGTTCACCCTGTGACATAAGAGCCCCTAAAGAAGGACTAATATTCATTTCTTTAGCTTCTACTAGTTGAAAATCACCAGCAAACTACTCCTCCTTCTAGATGAATGATCGACACTCGTAGGTGAAAGCCCATGAAGCCTCATAGATCAAAGAACCTGTCGATCATCCAATTTTAAATATTAAGATACCTTTTAAAGACTCGAAAAATAAAAACTTATGGAAATATAGGAGAAGAGAGCACTCACAAAAATTCCCTAAAGATACAAGCAAATAAGCAACTTATAGGTATTTCCAATCTAGGTGATTAGGATTGGACACAAAAATACAAGAAAGCGAAGATAAGGACCTTCCGAAGATAGTTTGGGATAATTACGTCCCAAGGCTACTAAGGAAGGTATTAGAAATAGTTACACTGACCTCTAGACAATAGCCTTTATCAGTACAAGTACCCAAGCTTCACATGGGCACCTTCCAAAAGTACTATGAAAGTGACACAATGTCTATCTTAGGTACGACAGGCATTCCCCCCCGCAGTCACCTGTGTGGTCCCTAGGAAAGGAAACTAAGGTTAGTAGTTCATAATTAGGAGCCGAGAAGAATAGTCGTCGACGTGGGATCCAAGAAGTAGGAGAGAGGGTATCTCTCTTTCCCTTTGTTCACTCATCCTTGTGCTTAACTCATGTGTTAGAAGAGATTTCCTGGAAAACTTAATGAGACTGGATTTTGCACTCTTTAATCAACTTCTATGTTTTAGTTTAGAATGGCCTTGGATAGTTTACTCTCCAAACACCTATTCCAAGGCGCTAAATGCCCTAGAATAATTGATGTATCTTTGAAAAAAGAAAAATATAGCTCATTTTGGATTAAGTACTTGATTTTATTGGTTGTTATTTAGGTCAAAGGTAGTGGTAGTGAAACTTATGATGTTCTGATGCGAAAAGAAACCAACAGAAAACTAGGCTACATGTAAATGCAAATTATTTTTCTTCGATGAAAAGTGATGTCTATAGGATTCTATGATAAATCTATCAAAGAGAAAACTCTTTTCTTTTACTTTTAAACATACTTACACATTCAACATCTATCGAAAGAGACTAAAATTTCTCAAATGCAAACTACCCTAATGCATACAAGAATTCCTAATTGCAAGATTATATGGAATGCTCTAAACAAAAAAAAATTGTTCTTCTAATATCCTAAAGTCAAGATTTAACCAAACAAGGACAAGAAAATATCCAAGAAAAATATATCCCAAGCGAAGAAAATTTCAACCTCAAACAAAAATTCCCACACTTGTTGATAAACCAAAGGATAAAAAAACCAAGAACCAAAAGAAAGAAAAGGCAAAAACAAATGTTTTTCATTTTTTCTTTTTAAGGACTTCAAATTAAAGTTTCAAGAAGGAAAACCAATCAATCATCTCAAGATCAAAATCAAGTGAAAATACTCCAAACTTCACAAGCCATAAAACATCGACAAGTTGATAATACCGAAGTGACTAAGGGATCAAAACATTTGATCAAATTGACCTCAAGGACACATAAAATTCATAAGATAAAAATATTTCAAAGAATCAAAATCCTTTACTGAACCAAAATTGCAAAGACCCTTCTCAAATAACCAAAAAGAAACTCAATGAGCCAACTTCAAGAATGCAAAATGAAGCAATGAAAAGATTGGATTATAAGGTGAGTTTAGAATCAACTCACTGTTCCAAAGGCATAGAACAATCAGACACTTTGCCAAAAGGTCTGAAATCCAAACTAAGAATGAAAAACTTCAAAAAATTGCAAACCCTATGTTGAAAAAATATTTTTGAAAAAAGAGACAAAGAAGATGACAACAACAAGCAAAAAGACCATTCCAGACTCTAAATGACTCTAAAAGAGCAAGAAAACTAGACTACTCCCCAAATGAAGGCAAAATTTTGAAAAAATTCAGCTTTTCGAAAATATACACTATTATGTATAGGCATAGTCACATGTGCACACATTTGTTTATGAATAAATAAGTGTATATGCATGTGTACGCTATTGTGTACAAGGAAAAACATGTATATGTAGAAAAATAGGGAAAATAAAAATATAGATCTGATCCAAAAAATCAGACTGATTACCCAAACTGCAAATGAGTCAATAATACTAGAAAAATCAAGAAACAAGATAGAAAAACCCAGATCAAGGAAAATATAACCCTTTTAGAAAATACAAGGTGGTATTCCCGAGTGGATTCGCTAGTTCTCTTCGCCGTAAAAACTTCCCTAAGATAAGGGTTGACAACTTCAACAGATCTTAGGTAGACAAGCAACAAGAAGCATACATTCAAGTAAGAAAACTATGTAAACTACTAAAGTCAGGTTTAAGAGGAGTACATGTAGATCCTACATTTGATGTCGATACTGTAGGGTCCAAACCCTCTACTTCCTTGAAAGTAATTAGACCTGCAACACAATTCAAAGAAGCATTTACATAGTAAGTAGCTCGAAGTTCCTGCCTAATAAACATGTTATATAACCAAGCATAAACATATATATCATGTTATGTTTGACATGAATCATAAAAAACACAAGATCATAACATTTCAAGATCAAGACAGATATTCTTTACTGATAATAACAAATAGGAGTAGAAGAATACAACCTAATCCTACCATGGTACCAATGAAACATTCCTTTATATCCATCCAATCGAAGCCTCAAATATCACCTTTCAAGCATGTGAAAAAGGATGTCATATAATGAAAGATGAACATCTCTGCAAGGATACAAGGGTTTCCTATGACTGGGAATGTAGAAGGCACAGGGTAAAGCAAACTTGATCTAGGGACAAAAAGGACTATAATGTGAATATCCTATCTCCTTCTATCATTCAGGAATTCCCATGAGGTATATAAATGCCACCAAAAATTAGTTGATTTAGTTAGGCCATGGGCTCCTGTAGGTGGGATTTCGACGAAACCTATAAACCTTGCTCAAGAAATAGGAAATATTTTTATTTTTTCATATTTTATATTATGTACGCAAGTTCTGTATTATGGTACCCATGCGTGTACATTCTATTTAAAGGGAAAATTTGTGTATGGAATTGAAAATATTATTTTTTAATAAATGATCAAGTCTGAATGGGAAAAGGATTCCAAAGGACATATCAGAGCATTAGAAGTATAGGAGTGTTGAATGATGCTATAACAACAACTCCTTAGAAAATAAGAATGTTCATCTCCCAAAACTCGAGAAGGGTGGGTATAAATCTTCTTTAACTGCACTTTCTTGGTTGCTAATGACCTCGAGCTGATGAGAGAGAGTGTTTTGAGTTTGGATGAGTGAGGGAGTGAAGGAGTGTTGGGACGGGGTCCCTTGGGGTAAAATTTTGTAAAGTTTTGTTAAATATTATAAAGTCTCTGTATTTTGAGGAGTGGAGCATGACTAGCGCAGGTCGACAGGAGTCAAAGGGGCTTTTAGAAGGGTAAAGCCCCTTAGTTTGTTAAGAGTCAAGTTGTTTTGTGACACACCCATGGTTCATGGACCATGATATTTAAATGAAGAATAATATAAAAAGGAGTCATAGAATAGTCATAAGAAGATAACGAAGAGCATAGAAGGGTAAGTTTTGGGTCTGTTTTGTCTACTCTGTACATAGGCGAAGGGGGCAGGCTCCTCCAGCTGTGTGTGTGGAGACCTTGGTAAGTCCATAGCTGAGTGCGTTGGCCCCTGTAGTCATGTGCTCAAGTTTGGAAGAGTCTATAATTGAATATCTAAGCATAATGAAGGCTTGTTTTGAAGAATTATTTATGTATCTGTGTATTAACTGCTTCCATCTGAATTTACTATATTTTTGATTTGTTGAATGCAATTAACTTGGAAAAGTACTTAATAGATGCATAAAGAGGTATATCTATTTACTTATATGATGTTATGAATTCTTAGCACAATTGGAAAAGGGTTTAGTTTTGCTAACTGTTAGTTGTTGTAATTTAAATTTTTTAAGGATTAGGGTTGGCAGAGGTTAGAATAAAGCCCTAAATTTGAAAGAAACACATCACATAGTCTTTTGGATGCAAAAAACTGGTTCTAGCCTCCCCCAATACATCCTTGGGTAAGACTGTAGCCTACACTATGTGATATTTTGCCAAAAGGGCTGGTAGTGTAGGGTTTTGTTGGTTAGTGCAACTAACTCTGAACCTAGATCCAAGCCCCCTCAAGTCAACAAATGGTTCTGTTTCCAGGAACATGATCTATTTGAGGAATGTGTGATGTGGCATAAGTGGATACCAACTAGGAAGGAGATTGAACAGTGGTTATATTGGAAGCTGCATGAGTTTGCAGCCCAAGAAAACAGGAATTTGCACCTATCGAAAGAAGAGTGGTCGCAGAGATACTTGTATACAGAGGAACACGAAGTTTTGTTTTGATCCTTTCCATGTGAATTATACAAATGGTTGACTAAATTGGCAGATGGTCAAGGTGCTTAGAAGTTAGATAACCGTATTGTGTGGAGTCCAGAGTTAGTGAAGCCGCCTAGAAGGATTAGAGAACAAGATCACGAAGGTTGTCAATTATTGGATTGATAGTATTTTGGGAGGATTTTTTACTGAGTTCATGATTGATACGTCTGTCATTTATAGCGAAGTTGAATGCCAGTTTTTCAAATTATCAAGACGTAAGTATCTGAAGTCTCTGAAAACTTTGATTAAAATTTTATTGTGTGAGAAACACCTTATGCCATTAAATTTGATGTTTAGACAAGACTTGACAGGAGCTATGCGAAGTGGGAGACCATTCAAAAGATACCTAAATTCAAGAGCTTAGTACAGTCCTTTGTTTGGAGCATCTGATAGCGACGAAAAAGGTAGTAGTTTGAAGACACCTCAAGGTGCACCGCAGACGATAAATCAGGGTATTGCTGGAATACCACACCAATCCACTCCACCTCCGCCATCACCTCCATCTCCACCCTCACCTCTACTATTCAGCATGGAAAATACTATGAAAAATACTATATTCAAGGGTTTGGAGACAGAAGACCTTGTACAATTTTTGTTTGTAGGAGACGCTGTGTGGAAATCGTAGCAGATCACACATGACGATCTGAAGAAAGCACAACTAGTCACAACATTACAAGATAGGGCATTGAGTCGGTTTATTAATTACAATACAAGTCATCCAACTATGTCATTTAATGATATGAAAGATGCGATGAATAATTAATTCAAGAAGCCTAAGTCACAAGCCTAGTCTGTAACTCAGATCAAAGAAATTAAGCAGAAGGTAAATGAATCTGCATGGGATTTTGATCAACAGTTGAAATGTTTGCTACAGCAGGCTAATCTGTAGATCTCAAATGAGCAACATAAGGATCGGTATATTTCTTTGTTGTTACCTCATGTGTGATTACCAATGTCAAAACAGAAGCTTGGAATGTAGGCTGAAGCACTAGATATTTCTATGAAGTTGGAGGCCTCACCTATTCAGGATAATAATCTGGGAGTGCAACAGATTCAGTCATAGTTGGCTAGCCTACATATGGCATTGAAAGATCTCAAAAATGGATAAGAGGTCCAAAATGAGACCCGAGTGGAAATATGATGCTTAAAGTGCAAAGGCCATGGTCATGATAAGGATTATTTCCTGGTATGTCAAAACTATCTAATTGGGAGAGGTCCTGTACCCCAAAAGTCTGAAAATACGCTAGGTCGAGCATCGGTGTGGTGCTATGGTGCGTTATTTTCCAAATAATAAGAAAACATGCAACATACAATTTCCATTTGTTACAGAAGATTTTACATACTCCCTAACAATTGTTTTGCAATTTTTGTAAGTCTATAGGCCATGATGAGTGCAATTGCCGAAGCTATGAGCTAATGATGGAAATAACTCTAACATATAGAGTACAGATAGAGGCACGTCCTTAGCAGGATCAAGGAGCAATAGCATCACACAAAGGATTCTTAGGACAAGGAAGGCTATGAGGGGGAGGAGCTCAAAGAGATGGTAGAAATATTAATTGTTACAATTGTGGGGAACCAGGCCACTTTGCGCGAGACTGTCAAAACTCGACATACCCCTCTTGTCAATATTACCAACAGCTTGATCACGTTATAGAATACTATCCTGTGCTCATCGCAAAGATGCAAAAGAAGAAGACTCAACAACCCACTTAGAACATCTAGATGATGAGATCTGAACCATGTGATGATGGGCCTTTTTAATATAGTTACGCAAAGTGGTATACCTACTAGGGAAGATAAAACTGTAGGAAAAAAACCAGAAGAAAATATATGGGTGCACAAGACTACTGACAAAGATGATGGATTTGATTCGCATAAGGCAAAGGAAGCTTATATGGAAACGAAAAACAGCTTTGCAGATTCAGGAGATTCCACATCAAAGGCTCAGAGTACATGAATAGAGAAGCCTGAAGAAGCCATTGGTGCACAGGAAATAGATCCTCCAGTGTTGAAATCCTTCTTACAGACTTGCATGAATCTTGTAAGGGACCAAAACGTAGTAGAGGGACTGCAAGAGTTGATAGATGACTGCACTAGCAAGGGTAAGCCACTGCCTGAACAATGCACAGTGCATAAGGTAGACAAGCGTAAGTAAAAGACTGGTCAAGAGATCAAATTGACTGCACAGATCAAAGAATTCAAAATGGACTAGGTGATCCTTGATTTAGAATCTGATGTGAATGTTTTTCCTAAACAAACCTTAGAAATAATGGGAAATTCGGCGCTACAATGGTCCCTAATTCAACTGCAAATGGAAAGCCGAAAAAATATTATTCTTATGGGGTGCCTACATGGAGTAAAGATAGATATTGAAGGGGCATGTGCTATGGATTATTTTGAAGTAATCGAAATAGTGGATGACAGTAATCCCTACCCAACACTTCTTATAATTGATTGGGATTTTGATATGAATGAAATCATCAACCTAAAAAAGCACAACGTGACGTTTGAGAAGAAGGAACTGAAGGTCATTCTTCCATTGGGTCAGGCTGAGGGTGCATGGTATACTATACCAATCTGAGATTACTATGAGGAGGATGATATTGAACAGATCTATAAGCTTACTCAATGGGATGAGGATTGGATCAACCCTATGGTGGATGGGAAAATTAATTGGGAAAAGGATAGCTCCTGCAACTTGGATTTAGATGAGGAGCTCAAGCATTGGAAGAATAGATTCCATGAAGTATCAATGCTACCATGAAACAGGCTTACTAAGTCACTTCGGTGTATATATACTGAGGTATGTAATTTACCGTATTATGATGGTTTAGAAGATGTAAATTTGTTTATGGATAAATTTGAAAGGGATGTACCGGAGGAACATTGCTTCCAAGTGCTAGACATCACACTAAGAGCTATGCCTACTAGATTGTCGGGTACACACAAGAACAATTTTTCAAATTGGAAGGAGTGCCAAAGGATGATGAAGCTGTGATTTGGATATGCTAATACCTGTATTACTAAAAAATATACAGGGAAGGATAATCCATGTGAACATTTGGCTCATTGGATGAAAGCATGGGGAGAGGAACCACAAACGGAATGGGTACACGTATTCTGCCACACTTTGGATACTATTCCGATGAACCGGTATCTAGAAATAGAGTTATGACAGAGAACCATGGAGTGGGATTTTTTGAAGGAAATATTTATGTTAACATTTAGTTTTGAAGATGGATTTGAGTGTATTAATGAAGTGTTATAGGAGATGAAGGCTACAATATTCTAGACACCTGTAGAACCTGTCACACAGGTACAACTAGACTGGAGTACGCAACTATGCCATGCTCTGGAATGCTACAATGTTACAGCAGAATAAGGTGAGGAAGATCCCAAAAATATTAGTACACTTGAGTCAGAGGGACAACATGAAGTCGCTGGGCCTAAGGTAGAAATCCTTGACATCTCAAAACCACTGAAAACCATGCAAGTGAACATTGGGTTAGAAGTGCAACCAAAGTTCGCGAATATAGGGGATTATTTGGATGAGGAAATAGTGGACAAAGTCATGTACTTACTGTGGGAATATTAGGACTTGTTTCCAACAAATTTCTTTGATATGAAGGGGATAGTAGGTGATGTGGGTGTTATGAAGATGAATCTAAAGCCAGATGAGAAGCTGGTAAAGTAGTGCCCTTATCGGTTGAATCCTAAGTATAAAAGAAAAAGTTCGTGAAGAACTGGATAAAATGCTTGCAACAAGGATTATTGAGCTTGTAGAAGAATCATACTAGGTTAGTCGTATGGTGGTTTAATAAAGGAATACAAAGGGTGAAATTAGAATCTGCATAGATGTAAGAAAGTTGAATGATTCTTGTGTACATGATCCTTTCCCTACACCGTTCACAGAAAAAATCTTGGAAAATTTTGGAGGTCAAGAAGCCTACTCTTTTACAGATGGGTTCTTAGGGTATCACCAGATCAAGATCGCACCAGAGGATCAAAGTAAGACTACCTTCGCTACAGAATGGGGCTCTTTTCACTATAAAATTATACCCTTTTGACTTAAGAATCCCCTTGCGATCTTTTCTAGGGTGGTAGTCGCAGCCCTTAAATAATTTATTCATAAGTTTTTGGAAGTCTACTTTCATGATTGGACGGTGTTTGGGTTAGTGGGAAATCATGTTGCAAGTCTTCGCCTAATGCTAGATACTTTTCAAAAGTGTCATATATCCCTTAATATGAAGAAGTACATATTTTACGTACCATATGGGATACTCTTATGCCACGTTGTTTGTAAGAAGGGGTTGATAGTGGACCCTAACAAAATTGCAATGATTATAAATTTGGAGCCTCCGAGGAATGTAAAACAGTTGTGCACAAAATTGGGCCATACAAGTTATTGTAGGAATTTCGTCAAGGAATATGCATAGATCACTGCGCCCATGGATAAATTATTGAAGAAGGATGCGAAATTTTGTTGGGATGATGATTATCAGAAAAGCTTAGAGTATTGAAGGAAAATATGGTTACATCAACTATTTTGGTGTTCCCCAATTGGAAGAAAGAATTCCATGTACATGTAGATGCATCCCGCATAGCATTAGGAGCAGTGTTAACCCAACCAGGCAGAGGTGATATTGACCATATGAATGCATTCCCGAGAAGGAAGTTGTCTAAGGTAGAGAAGAATTATTCAACCATAGAGTGTAAAGGATTGGCGATGGTATATGTGCTCCAAAAGTTCAAACATTATTTATTAGGTGCGCACCTCAGAATGTACGCAAACCATTTTGCTTTGAAGTACCTGGTCAACAAGCCTATCTTTGCGGGGGGGGGGGGATTTGTAGATGGCTAATGCTCTTTCACGAATATGACTTTGAGGTGGTTGTGAAGCTAGGACGATTAAATGCTGGACTGGATCACCTTTTTCGAATTGAGAATGGAAACAAGCCTACAAGTCTTGACGAAGGATTGCCTAATGTGCAACTCTTTGTTGTGCGTGTCGCAGATGAACATTTTGCAGACATAATCCAATTTTTGTTTGTGGGTACAACTCCTGAAGGGTATACAACATAGAAGATTAAATAATTGGTGGTCATGGCTACAAATTTTTCCATCATTGTAGGGAACTTGTATAAAATGGGAGCAAATGAAGTTCTGCGTAGATATGTACCAAATTATGAACGACAAAGTATCCTTGACGAAGTACATGGAGGAGTTGATGGAGGAAATTATGTGGGAAGAGCGACTGCGTAGAAGATCCTATGAGCTGGGCTATGGTGGCCAACTGTGCAAAAGGATTCTAAGGAATATTGTATAGCATGTGATGTCTCTCAGAGGATTAGGAAGCTGTTGTGAAGGGATGAATTTCCTTTGAACTCGCAATTTTCATTACATACATTCGATAAATGGGAAATAGATTTTGTAGGATCTATTCAGCCACTAGGAAGAAAAATAGGAGCCTGATACATCATCACAACAATAGAATACTCAACCAGCTGGACTGAGGCATAGCTCGTGAAGGATTGCAGTGCAAAGTTCATATTTGAATACATTTTGTCTAGGTTTTTTTTTACTAATATTTTGATGAGCGATAGGGGTTCACATTTCCTAAACGAAACAATTTCTGCATTTCTTGAATAATTCCAAATGTATCATTAGAAAAGCACATTATATCATCCTCAAGCAAATGTCATAGTTTAATCCTTTAATAACATCTTGGAGAATGCTTTGCTGAAGATCTATAATGAAAATAGAAATGATTGGGATGTGGACATACCAGTTGATCTTTTGGCATATATAACTACCTGTAAGAAGTTTACTAGACAAACATCGTTCATACTGGTTTATGGACAAGAGGTTGTGATGCTAATGGAGTACCTCATGCACAGTTTTTCGGATTGCTATAGTCACATAAATGGTCGATCGTGATATCATGGAGGAATGCCCCACACAGATAGTTGAGTTGGAAGAAGATCACTTCTTAGAAGGTTTTCATCAGCAGGTGCAGAAGGCTCGCGGAAAGGCATGGAATGATCACCACATTAAGTAGCACACCTTTAAAATTGGAGATTTACTTCTACTATATGATAGCAAGTTTATGAAGTTTCCATGACACTTTCAGATGCATTGGCTAGGGCCATACATCGTCAAAGAGATTACAAATGGAGGTGCAGTTTAGCTTGCGAAGCTGAAAAGGGAGTTGTTTCTAGGAAAAGTAAATGGGAGTTAGTTAGATCTATATAGGGGTGATCCCACCTATGTGTAATGAGTATATGGATGCAGGACAATCTTTGTACTTCATGAAGTTGCAAGGAAGTGAGGGAATATAAAATACGTTGCCAGAAGGATAGTTTGGTGAAATGAATGGGCTAAATGATGAATAGAGGAAAGGCACAGAGGAGAGTTGTGATGAAGGTGCTACATTAGGATCTGAAGGGAACATGTGGATTTAAATTCATAATGGGCTATAATTTTACCATCCCTCTCCACATTCAAACACTTTGCTTCTAGAGAATTTTCACTGAGCTTTTTATCTTACGCCAAGATGATTATTGCATGTCTGGAGGGGATCGGAAAGAGATTCGAGAAAAGTTTTCGCAGCAAGGATTTGGGTGGGAGGAAGATTTACTTGAGTGGTAGAAGGAAATATTATGTGAGAGAATGGCTGCAACACAACTCGTACCTACCAAGTGCCTAGGTCACTGAGGCATAAACTGACTGCCTCTATGGCAGGAGAGAAGAAGTAAAAGAGGCCACAACAAGCACTAGTGTGGCAATCGCCGCACAAAAATCCCACAGAGGTTCGATAGAAGAGTCAGACAGAAAAAATATAGTAGCCAATAGAACCCTTGGACTTGGATGAGGAGGAATTGAATGTGGGGGTCAAAGATATTGATGCAGAGGAAGTAGTGCTGATTACTCATCTACCAGCTTATGTACTCCCTAGAAAACCCATTACCAAAGTGACTAAGGACCCAGACTGGAGGAAATTCTAGGTCTGCACATCATTGCTTCTAGAGGATGTACCTTTTGAGGGAAATTCGCTCGCCCGGATAACATTTTTTAAGATGGAGGACTGGGACCTCGGTGATCAGGCGAAGTTCCCATTGTTGGAACGTAGAAAATACCTGAAGTCAGTCTACTATGAGGAGTTAGGCGTTACATGGCTAGAGCCAATGAAGTGGGCAGCTGGAATTGAGCGCGCGAGATTTCTCAGCATGTTGTGGGTGCCACATTTTAGCCATAGTCTCATTAACAATGTATGTGTGCACCAATTATTAATGTTGGTTCACAATGGGTGCCTTTGGTTGTGAGGGCCCATTCCAATTACTGATATGTTGGTCCATGGAATAAACTTTTTTCCTTATCAGATGTGAACCCTACAAATGATTTTGTGGGGAAATCATAGGAGAAGAAGTTGGCACACCAAATGAAGAGTGACTTCGGGTTGCTGAAGAAGTCGTGCGGCTATGGGATTAGCTCCATTTTGGATGGTGTTGTACAATTTTCTACGCAACAATGGCTAGAAAGATAATGAGGAAGTGTCATGTTGATGAAGTACTGGCACCAGTAGTATTTTTTGTTGCATAGTGTAGCAAAGGGGTCCAATACAATTGGGCCAAGTATCTATGCCACGAGTTCTTGGAGGATTGTCGCTAAGCCTAGGAGGACAACAAAGCATTCCATTACACGTGGTTACTTCTATTGATCACACTGGTGGCATGAAGGATGCCTGAAGAGAGCCATTTCTTGTCATTTGATCCAGACTTGTGCGAGGTTATGAAATTTGACTCGTTATGGGTGATGAAGGATCTTGAATGCGTCATGGAAACAAAGATCTTATGTATCTTCCTTTAGTTGGAGTTGAGGATGGTGATAAACCAATGGCCATGTTTATCACCAAGTTTACACATGCAATATGCTAATACTACAGACTTCAAGGAAAATTTTCACAATCTATCCATATGTGCAAAGAAGGATGCCATGGGAACATGGCATATGTTTCCATACTTAGTCATAGAAGATAAAATTATGGGGGTCATCAACAAATGGCTGAGCGAATGGCTCACCCCATATGATACAGGCATAGGAACAAGTAAGGCTACATAAGATGAAACAGAAAAAAATTAGATATGACAATTGTAGAAAAAGATAAGGAGAAAGAAGCACAGAAGGCTTCTACAAAAGAAATTACAGCCGAGAAAGAAAAGGCCACATAGAAAAAAAAGATTGCACAACAAGAAATGTTTCTGCAAGGGAGAAGGAAGTGCCAAAAGAGAAGGTTTCTAAAAAATATAAGGAAACACCAAAGGAGAAAATTGCAACCACGTCGTAGGTAACTATTGACCTCGATGAACTTGAAATAGAGTGCACCAATATTGAGGTCGATATTGAAGGAGGAGAGGAAGGGGGTGCAGACTTGGAGTCCCCCTTTAGGGTCAAGAAGAGGTAGAAGCGAAGTTCCACATGACCTCACAAAAGGCAAAAATCTGATAAATTTGCGAGTGTGACATCATTGGTCCTCACGGAGGGGGACCTTGATGAGATAGGTGATGTTGTCTGTAATGCCATCAAAACTATCTCAAGACATATAGAGGACCAGCACCACCAGGTATTGAACAAGGTACAGAAGGGCATAAAGGAGTTGTAAGTCTAGACAAGGGTAATTCAAGCGAGCATGGGAAAATCAAGCATGGGTCAAGCAAACATGTTGAGCATTAGTGCAATGGAAATCACACCTGGGATTCGCCTAGTACCACTACTAGGGTGCTCTCTCCAATTTGAGACAGAAAAACATCAAGAGTACACATAGTTCTGGAAGAACCTAAGTATCATTCTTGCAACACTATTAATCCAGACTTTGTATGTGCTACATCAAGGAGTTTTAGATGAGTTTCGTGTTCAGGAGAAGTGAGCACTACTGATTGTCGATGAGGTCAAAACTAACAATCAACAGATTTTTGAAGAGAAAGCGCAGGCCCGGCAGACCCATGACAAGGCAATACAACAAAACCAACAACTAGATACCACCCTCACACAAGTATGTAGTGAGCTACCTCAACTTCAAATTCCACTAGAAGCGGCCTCAACAAAGAAAATTAAGAAGTTAGTTGCTACGGTGAAGGAGTCAAAGAAGGAAATTGGAAAGGTCTACTCTGAGCTTCCAACCACTCCTCTAAAAGCTAGAGAGTAGTGTGAGGCTGCTATTAAAGAGGATATGACTACTATGGAAGTTGCAGTCAAGGATTGCAGCCAATTGTTTGAACATACGATGGAGATGTGGACATCACTACAAGAGGATGCACACTTGCAGAAAATTGAAGCAAACATATGAGAAAAATAGCTTTTTTTTAATGAGATCAGGGCAAAAACACGAACCTTAGCACCATTTCAAAGGTTCACCAAACAGCAGCAGGGAAAGTCCATCTAGACCTAAATTGATGACTTGCACCGGAAGGCCTCCATTATCTCCTCAAGGATGCAGCCCTGGGCCGATGAGGCAATCAGGTTGTCACAGATAGTTCAGAGCAAGTTGAAGGCTTTGTAGCAGACACAGCTAACAGTTGGCCTTGCAGTTGAAGGCCTAACCACCGAGAAACTGGTCGAAGAGGTTTGCTAGGCTCCTGCGTAGGGAACAACAATTCTTGAAGCATTGAAGACAGATTTCAGTAGACTATAAGCAAAGATCGAGGCAATACCAGTAGAGTGACTCGGGACAAATCACAACTTTGTTTTGGGGGCCTGTTGGAATGGGGTCCCTTAGGGTCAAATTTTGTAAAGTTTTGTTAAATATTGTAAATTCTCTGCATTTTGAGAAGCGAAGTGTGAGTAGCACAGGTCGATAGGAGTCAAAGGGTTTTTTAGAAGGTCAAACCCCTTAGTTTGTTAAGAGTCAAGATGTTTTTTGACTCGCTCATGGTTCGTGGACCATGGTATTGTAATGAGGAATCATATAAAAATGATTCATAGAAGAGTCATAGGAAGATAACAAAGAGCATAGAAGGGAATGTTTTGGGTCTAGTTTGTCTATTCTATACTTGGGGGAAGGGGGAAGGCTCCTGCAGCTGTGTGTGCAGAGACCTTGGTAAGTTTGCAACTAAGTGCGCGGGCCCCTGCAGCTCTGTTCGCATGGTTGGAAGAGTGTGTAATTGAAGATCTAAGCATAATAAAGGCTTGTTTTGAAGAATTATCTATGTAGCTGTGTATTAAATGCTTTTATCTTAATTTACTATATTTTTTATTTGTTGAATGAAACTAATATGGAAAATTACTTAATAGATGCACACAGAGGTAGATCTATTTATTTATATGATGTTATGAATTCTTAGCACAATCAGCGAAGGGTTTAGATATGCAAACTAATAGTTGCTGTAATTTCCATGTTTTAAGGATTAGGGTTCGCGAAGGTCAGAATCAAGCCCTAAGTTTGACAAAAGCACATCACATAGTCCTTTGGATGCAGAACCTAGTTCTAGCATCCCCTAATACTGCCTCGAGTGAGATTACAACCTGCTCTATGTAGGTTGTTGCCGAAAGGGCCAATAGTGTAGGGTTTTGTTGATTAGCACAGCTAACTCTTAACCTGGGTCGAAGCCCCCTCAAGCCAATAGGGAGTTGGAAAACCTCCTATAATCTCTCCCTGTTGTCTACTCCGAGCTCCTGTGTTGAAATCATCTCAAAAATGCTCCATTTACTTCATTTAAACCATATTAGGCCACATGGCATAGGAAAACATCTTTTACCCCTCTCACTAAGCATAATATAACAAAAACTGTAAATAAGTGTGAGAAAGAGATAGTTCTAAAGTTGTAGGATGGTATTATGAACATTATGATGTACCTATTGATAAGCCTCATCAAGATTCATGAAGGATTGGTGTAGACACTATCGAAATAGAGAATAGTGGCTTATGTATCATTTCTTAAGGTAGGACAGAGTGGAGGTGGAGAATTTGAGGAAATGTTTGGTGGAATGGAGTGGATGGGTGGTGGATGGATGATGGAAAAACCATAGTAGTACCCTATTTATTGTTTCTTAGAGTCATAATGACTTTTTGGGATGCTCTCCTCCTCAGATATCCCTCCTATATCTCCACAGGTTCCTCCTGTAGAATTACAGGCCCTCCTGTAACAATACAGGTCCTTCCCGTGTCATCATAAAGAGGAGGTGAAATTTAGATTTCTTGATGATGGGATGGTGGAGAGAGATAGTAATATGAATGGAGAGGATGGATATGAGATGTATGGATTTAGGGATGGATAATATCTTGTAGGTTTTGGCCTATAGACATGAAATCTACCACTATATATAATCCTGCAAAACAGGAGAAAGGTTAACAAACATTATATAAGCTTCTTCCTTGTTCTCCTTTTCTTATCTCATATTATTATATATATATAATATATATATATATATACATATATATATATATATATATATATATATATATATATATTATCGAGGCATACAGGCTACCTTAGAGGAGGTTTTGAACCTGTATGCTTCCCTAGGTGTCTTAGAGGAGGTTTTCACCTAGGGATATTTGATATTTATTATTATTTTTTTCTCCTGGACTACCTCAAAGAGGTTTTCAACCCTGTGTTGGCTTCAGATGCCTCATAGATGTTTTCAATGAGGCCCTTTTTTTTTCAAGTTTCTAGGAGTGTTTTGGACTGGAAGCTATGAAACTCCCAACCAAATTTAATTCTTTGTTGACTAAATTGATAAATTCTTCCTTGGACAGAGGTCTCCTATATAGCTTCAACCTATAACCATTTACAAGTAAGGGAATTCCTTCCTCACATGGACATGTCCATTTTCATGACACTTTTCTACTATGTATGCACCCAAACATCTAGTCATTAGATTCCCTTTAAAATATTTGAACCTATAATCATATAACAGGGCTCAATCCCCTTCTTGAAAAGTATTTTCTTTGATATGATTGTCATGCCAGACCCTACTTTGCAATTGTATGACTTTAGTGTGTTGGAGAGCTTGCATTTTGAAATCATCTAAGCCATTCAGTTTGAGCAACCTTTCTTGCTATGTTGTGGTGACATTAAGTCCAACTAAGAAGTAATTCTAAAAGTTTTATATTCAAGCTCAATAGAAATTAAATCCTTCTTCCCATAAACTAAATCATATGGAGTGAATCTAGTAGTCGTTTTCCAAGTGGTATTGTAGGCCCAAGGGGGCTCTACTAGTCTCTCTACCGAAACTTTCCGACTGATGCTAACAACCTTAGTGAGGATTCTCTCCAATGCTCTCTTTATGACCTCTACTTGCCCATTTGCTTGAGGGTGATAGGCAGTGGATGCATTGTTCTTGATATGATGTTGCCTCATGTGATCTTCAATCAAATTGGATGTGAATTTTTCTCCTTGATCAGTGACTAACTCCCTTCTATACCCAAATTTGTAGAAGATATTTTCTCTTAAAAGTTCAGCCATTTTTTGCTCAGTTGTTACTTTGACTTCTTTTGTCTTAGCCCACTTTGTCAAGTAATCAATGCACACAATGATGTACTTTTTAGTTCCTAATGGTGGATCAATTGGCCCAATGAAATACATGCCCCACTTTTCAAATGGATCTAAGACTATTTGAGGTTGTAGGGGCATTTCATCCCTGGGTGTGGGATTTCCCATTCTTTGGTAGTGATCACATCTAGTGGTGTATCTCCTTACATCTTGATGTAGAGTGGGCCAATAGTCAACAACTTGTAAAAATGTAAAGGTTGTAATTTTTGAAGCAAAATAACCTCCACAAGACCCATCATGAACTGATGAGAGGATGTCAAAGACTTCCTCTTCTCTTACACATCCCTTCACGGTCTTATCTTATCCTAATCTAAAACAATTGCCCCAATCTAAGTGAAAGGATATCTTTTCCTTAAAATCCTTCTTTTCTCCCTGGATGATAGATTCAGAGGGAACCTCCCAGCAAGAAAGTAGTTTTCTATGTGAGAAAACCAAGGAGCGATCACCGAGATGGAAAAGAGTTGCTTATATGGTAGCTGATGATCCACTATCTCTTCATTACCTATAGTCAAAGTTAACCTAAACCAAAAATCCGCAACTACATTTTTCCCTGATTTGTCAATAATAGTCAAATCAAACTATTATAAAAATAACAACCATCTAATTATCATAGCATTAACATTAGGATTTTTTATCAAGTATTTAATGGATGCATCATTAGTATGAACAAAATTTTGGTACCTGGTGATATAGTGCCTAAATTTGTTTAAAGAATGTACTAGAGTTAATTCAACTCAACTTTAGACAAATTCTTACTAGTGAAATAAATAGCATAAGGCAACTTATCCTCTATTTGTCCCAAGCGCGTGGCACCCCGCACCCCCCCCCCCTCCCTCCCCCCCCACCCCCCACCAACAACTTTATCTGATGCATCAATATGGATATGGAAAGGCAATGCCCAATTGGGACCCCTTAGAATGGGTGCAATGGAAAGTTGTTCTTTCAACACTTGAAGGGCCTCTTGAAAATTGTTGGTCCAATAGAAATCTAATGTTTGGCCAATAAACCAAACAAAGGTGAATCCACTTTACTCAATTCTTTAATCAATCTCCTATAATACCCATCTAGTCCTGAGAAACTACAGACATCTCGTTTCTTTTGACAGGTAGGGACCCTTTTAATGATGAAAATTTTGTTTGGGTCTACCTATATCACTTCCTTGGTTATGAAAAGGCCAAGGACGGTCCCCTCATTCATCAAGTACTCACGATTGTCAGGGCTTAGAGAGAGATTCATTTCAATGAATTTGTTTAAAGACTTGCACAAATTGGAGGGATCTTCATGGAAGTCACATCCATAAGTAGTGAAATCATCCATGTATATTTCAACCAAGTCATGAACCAATTCAGAAAAATACTCAAAATTGGCCTCTAGAAAATAGTATGGGAATTTCACAAACCAAATGGAAGAACTCTATAAGGACATATGTCCCAAGGATATGTGAAGGTGGTCCTATCTTGGTCTTAGGGGCTGATCTATATTTGATTGTATCCACTTAATCCATCTAAGAAGGATAATAAATTATTCTAAAAAAGGCCATCTAGGACTTGGTCAATGAAGGGCAAAGGAAAATGGTCCTTATTTGTAGCCTTGTTGAGTTCCTGGTAATCCACAAATATTTTCCACTTCCCATTCTTCTTAGGAACTAACAAAAGAGGTGACACCCAATCACTATCTAAAATGGGGTATATGAACCCTACATCTAGTAGTTTTTGCAGTTCTTATTTTAGAATGTCCATAAGAGTCAGGTTCATCCTTCTCTAGGGTTGGAACCCAAGATTTCATCTCTCCTTGATGTAAATATGGTGGGTACAAAATAAGGTATGCACACCTTTCATTTCTTTGTAATCCCAAGTGAAAACATCCAGGTGTTACCTCAACACTTTGAAAATTGTTTCTTCATGTTTGGTCAAGAGAGAAGGATGTATCTTTAAGGTTCTAGATGGGCCAAACTCTACAATCTTGACATGGTCTAAAATTGAGTCAATAGGGCATAAGTCAATTCAAGGATTACTCCCATATTCCTTCATCAACTCATTAATTGGCATGGGAGTGTGAGGTTGGTTTTCAAAGGATATGGTCAATGAGGTCATCTTCATTAGGTTGTGCCCCTCTTGTAATAGTATCTAGAGTGAAGATTGGGTGGGGGTGGGTGTGATATAATTCATATTCTTCATCCTTTTATAACTACAAGAGTAATTCATGCTCAATAGAAGGCTGAGAAGGAGGACACAATACCAATTGTTTAGACAAATGTCCATTCTTAATGGCCATGTTTCTAGCCCTACAACTAATGTAAGCATCGAAAATGGCTAACCATGGACTCCATAAATAAGGATAGCCATTAAAATTGATTTTGGGTTGGAGAACTGGGAAATAAATAAGATACTTGCAAGAGTCAATGGAGACCATAACCTCTTCAACAACACCCTTAGGACCTACTATGGACCTGTCTGCAAGCTACAACACTATGGTGGTCTTTCTCAAAGCCCCTTGGAGATCTAGCTTTATCATGGTTTCCTTAGTCATCACATTGATTGTAGCCCTAAGATCAATCGGGGTATTAGGGACTATAAGGCCATCAATGTGCACATCTACTACTGGGCTTCTAGGGTCTAGATATTTCAAGAATATCACCCTCCCAAGAATCAAATCACATAATTTCCCAACACCATTTATGGTGGAGGTGTCTCTTTTTCTTCTCCTAGGATTTTTAAAAACATTTCTCCCTGATGATCTTATTATAGATGGAAAAATATTTAATATCCTAGAGAAGGGGTATATTAACACACAAATTCTTTAATTCTCCCAAAAGTTCAACCTCTTCTAGGGTATGCTGGCTAGGGTGGATCAACCTCTTAGAAAAAGAAGGTGGATTGTCTTGAGGAACACTCTCTTCCTTCCCTTCTTCAAGCTCTTTAGGTGGAAAAGGTGGGTGGTTATCTGGAAGCACCCTCCTAGACCGAAGGTTGATCTCCTGGATTTCCACAACATAAGTAGGATACGATTTCTCTCCATTTTAGACCTTCTTTTCTTTATTTTCGTTCTGGTTTAGATTGGGTTGAGCAGGAATTTGAGGTTTCTTAGGTGGAGTAGGATGAGTGCATTGTTGTTGAGGTTGGGGTGGAGGTAGTAAAGAATAAGGCTGGTTAACTTGAGGCCTCCACCCTTGTGATGAATTTTCCCATTAAGAAGATTGGGGTGGATATGGCTGAACGTGATGGTTGACAAGTTAAGGAGGATATGGAGGAGCATAAGTCCAAGAAGGAGGTGTGGACTAGGATGGGTGTGTGGAAGAGTACTAAGATTGAAAATGTTCATTTTGTTTTGGATTGTAATAAGAGTAGTGTTCACCTTGCATGCCTTGTTGATATGGTCGAGGTCTTCATTGATTAATGAAGAAATTTTGCTCTGACCCCCCTTCTACACCTTGATATAGTAGGAAAAACTCTGTGAAATTCAATGGGCACTCATTCTTAGGATGTCTTTTGGTGCATGTAGGGAAGAAAATGGATAGTGCCATTTCTGATTCCTCTTGTTTTATTTTGATTTTCATGATATCCATTTTCAATGAAAAGGTATGTATAATTTCACTCTTGAAATCGTCCAACATGTTAGCTATCTCATTCTTAATGGATGTTGTGGAGGGAGGGGAACTAACCAAGCCTTAACTAGCCCTACCCTTGTTCCGGGTAGCCCTAGAGTTATTCTTGGACAGAGTATGCATGTCATCATAGGACAACTGATAGGTATATCCTCTAGACAACAAGTTGAGGGTTTCTAGCATATCATCCTTGATCCTTCGAAGAAGAACTAGCTTAAGTGACTCAAGATCAAGGGTGTAGTTGGCCCTCATATAACTAAGTTTAAATATCTCCTCATAGTCTTCCACGGATTCATCAAGTATAAGATTCATCCTAAAGATTTCTTACTTAGTTTCATTTGACCTACACTAGTCCATGTACTTGCTATTGAAGGCTTGTTGCATTTGGGCCTAGGTAGTGATGCTACCACTAGGAAGACCCATAAACCAGTGCAAGGCTTCATCTTTAAGGGTGGAGGGGAATAACTTCAGCTTCTTATCATCAAAGGCATAGTCATAAGTCCTATAGACAACAAAAAATTCAAGAATAAAGGTGTCAAGATCCTCATAGGTTAATCCATAGGAGTGTGGAAGGGTAGTAGGGCTTATGTTCTTTGTTCTAGCCTCTCCATTGGTTTCTTTGATAGGTAAAACCTCATTGTCTCTATTTTCAGCCATATATTGGGTAGGTGAAGTGGGTTCTTCTTCTTCCCCAATAGGTTCCTCAAAAGTTTCAGGTTGCTCACCTAGAGGGTCTTCTAACTCCCCCGCAATCATTGAGGGAAGCTCACAGACACTGAAGAAGAGTGAAGATTGATTGTTTGAGGGTGTGGGGGTTTTCAGGAAGAATTTTCCTTGATTATCCCTACTCCTATGAGGCATGAAAAAAATATTTTTTATTATTATTTTTACTTTTACAAAAAATGTATGCAAAACAAAAAGCAATGCTTAAGCATAGACAACAACTACTTAGACACCTTCCCGACAACGGTGCCAAAAAGTGGTGATCCATGGTATTGCAGTAAGAATGTTGCAACTCCCAAGGGCTCCTCAACTAATATTATCAACCTAGGGTTTGTAAAAAATTCGAGGTGACAGTGCTATATGTACAACATATAGGGTGCTACTCATGCCACCCTCAATTATGACATTAGATCAAAAGCTCTCAGAGACCATTCCTCCTACTGAATGAGAATGAAATCTTTCTAATAAAGGTACAATAGGAAATCACTTCTAGCTATGAAAGTGCAAATTCCATTGACTCAACTTGTAAATGCTAACTAATCAATTCATGAAAGGACAAAAGAAAATCTACTTGTAGAAAGAAATCCATTTTATCTTGCAAAATCCATCAAACTACAAAATCCACTTATAGAAAGGAAACTATTTTGTCTTGCATAATTAATAAAACTACTTACCAGAATTACATGTACCATCTACCTAGTTTTCACTTGCTTGTAAATCAATAACCTACTTGCATCATACTTGTGATAAAGAAAATAACTCTACTCCATTTTTGCAGTGAAGAAAATGAAGAGATGGAGTGGCCTTGAAACTTATCTTAATCATAAAATCATAGTTGGGGGTCATCATTCATCAAGATTAAGTTAAAGTTGTACTAGGGATAAAAAATGACAAAGGAAAGAAGTTATGCAGGTTTACTATAGGTGATTGTTACAGGAGGTCTATAATGCTACAAGAGGTCTGTAATGCTACATGAAGGTGTGTAATGTTATAGGAGGTCATTTCAGTGCCTTTTGAAGGTGAAAATGATGTCTTGAGGGTATGGAGAGTTGGATGGAAGTTGAAGAAAATGGAGGAAGTTTGGTTTGAGACCCTAGCGAAGATCAAGACCTATCATAGGCCTTTCTTGAACTAGTAAGAGTGCTCTTGGTATACTAGGAAAAATGACTTATAAAATAGGGTTTTGGGATATAATTTGGAAGTGGAAATAGAAGATGAAGGAGCTCAATATGGAAGTGGTAGAGGTGCCCTTCCCTACACATCAAAACATCCCTGAAATCAATCACATGAATGCATCCATTTATCATTAACAAAATGAAATAACTTATGATGAAAAAGATGAGTTTAATTTAAATGACATCTAATTTATGCCATAGCATTGATCTAATCACTAATTTAACTTATAAGCTACAAAAATAAAATGTAAAACAAGATAACTAACACTAATCTAATTCCAAGAAATCATAAACACAATATTTTTGGACTGCGGTTGTGAATCCTTCGACCACTCATTATTCCAAAATAGAGGTGATGTAGAGGCTGAAACCACAAGTTTATATATAATATATATATATATATATTATATATATATATATATATATATATATATATAATATATATATATAATATATATAATATAAATATATATAATATTATATATTATATATATATATATATATATAAATATATATAGATATATTACTCTACTAAAATGAAAGACAATATGAATTTCTTGGAATCAAGAATAAACATAAGTACAAAAAGAGGGACCAAAGCCCTTGGGTTGTGCCCAACCCATAGGGTCTCAGTCCTTTGAAACTAACTTAGATGCAACTTAAAGTCCAACTTCTCATAATAAAAAAGTGAAGGTCTAATAAATCACATAAAATTTTAAAGTAACAATTTTAATCTTGAAGCACAATAACTACACCTAGCTGAACAAAAACTTCAAATCCTAATGAGCTCTTCTTCTAGTTTATTTATACAAAATGGAAGCTAAAGAAGCTCCCTTGAAAGTAGCAGTTGTTCCTTTCTTGATGTCAAAAATGATGGAGCTATTCGCTCTTGATCTTCAATTGGAATAGGAGTGACTCGACTACCAATGAATTCGAACTACTGAGAGAGGATATTGTGATCCCAAGCCTAGATTAGGGAGTTAAGGAGGTGGACAAACCCCCTAGATTCTGTACTAGATGTCTCCATCAAGCCCTTGCATAGTAATAGCATAAAAAAAAGGCTTCATTTTCTTGTAATTAAGCCACATTAGGCCACATACTATGGCAAACACCTTTTACTCCTCTTACTAAGCATAATATAACAAAAAATGTGAATTAATGTAAGAGAAGGATAATTTTAAGGTTGGAGGCTGGCATAATGATCTTCAAAGTGTACCTATTGATGGGACCCATCACTAGATTCAATTATAATTTCTCAATTTCAAAAAATGTTCATCATGTACCTCTTCTTATTCTATCACTAGCTCTTCTCTTCCTGCACTAGATTTATTTTCCTACACCTTAGATGATCCTCAAGAAGGATCTTCTTATGACATCTCATTTAGAGGTTAGAAGTATCCAAATACTCAAATATTCATGTAGGAAGGATAATCAATAATCTAAACAATAAAAGTGTCACAAAGCAATAACATAAATTTAAAAGGTGCTTATCTTTAATCAGAAGGGATCATATCCCTCTTGAGCCAATATTCAAGAGATATTATTGTCCATTATCAATATATTGATGTTGCCTTCAATATTTCCAAACGTCTTCATCAACACCCTGGCCTAATTGAGACTATCCCATATAGGGTTGCACTGATACTTCCACATGTTCTAGAACAACATCTCATTGATCATGTTAGTGTTTCAAAACTCAAGCCTTTATCATACTCCAAGGTTTCTTCCAAACACTAACTTTATGTTATCCATCAAACCATAATAATTAGACTGCCTAAGGTTCCTTCAAACCTTAGCATTATTTTATGTCCCATCCATTTTCTCTTGCTTCCATTAATGGTGCCTTTAGAGGGATGACCTACAATAACATCTCTTCAGCCTAGCTTTTATACCATGTTAATTTTCTTAGGGATATATTGGTCTTTCCTTGATAACTTCATTCCATCATTTTCATATTTAATTCACCTGATAACATCATAACATCATTAGCAACTGTTATCACCAAAAAATGATCACCTAGACATTTCTCACTAGGTGGATCGAAATACACCATGTAGATTTAATTTTACCATAGTAAAATCACTTTCACTATGGAAAATAATTTAGTAAACCACTTTTATTAAATTATTTATGAGAATAATTAGATAAATCATTATTTATTTAATTTTATCTAGGAATGATTACTAAAACATTATTTAATAATTATTCGTTGTCACGTTTGACTAAATACATTAGGAATATTTAAATAAATCATTATTTATTTGAATTTCCTTATTTTTGTTATTAGAATAATTATTAAATCACTATTTAATCATTGTTTTGATTTAACACCTTTCTGGTTTCTCATGAAATAATTAATAAATCAATTTATTTGTTAATTATTTCTAAATAAAGGTATTTAACCCTTTTAAATTCCTTTTCCCTCTCCAATAAATATAATAAAGTATTCCAAGTAGTTAGATCTGAATTTGGTTAATAATATTTTATTATTCTCCATTTTTGAGATTAACTCCATACTTTGCATAGTAAAGGAGGGTTTTCATTCATTCTTCACCATGATCATATTCATCCTCTAGATTAACGACATTTTTCTTTAGGTCCCATTTTGAGTTCTTCACTTTTGTTTGGGTTTTTCACATTGAGAGAGAAGATCAATTTTCTGAAGCATCAAGGATATCAAAGAACCCATCCCACGGAGGGGGACTTACAAACAGATCTGTAGATCTCCTTCACCACGTGTTATCAATAAAATATTTGTTCATTCAAAAAGTATTTCCAATTGGATTATTATACTGGACTCATTATATTCCTGGTTTATGTTTTGGGTTATATCTTCTTTTACTGCAAGTTTTTTATTTGTGTTCCAGATCTAAGACGACAACAAGTATCAACTTGTTGTTAGGGTCACTTGTCATGTAGTGACTTAAGTGAATTATTTTTTGTACACCTTCCAAGAATTTTCACACTAACAAATGGTGACTCTGTTGGGTCTTTACTTACACATTTTTCATCCAACAAATGGTGACTCCACTGGTGTAATAACAACGTTCTTGGGTGACTGAAGTTTCAAAAAATTTTAGGGTTTTCTTCAACTATTTTTCTCTCAATTTATATTTATAGTATCAAACCTTATTTTGTCAAGTTTTTGGATTCTGTTGGGTTTTTGGTATTTTCCATAGGTCACAGGTACCATCTGAGTAGGAGATGAGAAAATATGTACGAGATCTAACAACTAAGACTCCCAGGAATAGAGTGCACTTTTCAGCCCCATAAGTGAGTTTCAAAGAGCACTTTTTGGCTCCAAAACTGTGTTTTCCTCAATTCCAGGATAGTACTTGTGTTGTGGAAAATTTTCAATTTTTGTACAGATTTACCAAGCGTGTTGTTTCCAGACCAGTGTGGGTAATGCATCTATGTTTTTCAGTCATCCTTAGGACAAGATCCACTTGATTTGTCTCTTTGAGGAAGGAAAAATCCCCCAAGGGTTTAGAGTACACCTCCACATTGTTACAAAGAGATGTGTTGAGTGAGGACTCGAGGGTTTTTAGCATTTTCAGCCACTATTTTTTAGATATGATCCATTACTTTTCAGATTTGTTGGATAGGTTTACTCTAATTCTGCTGATTCATCCTCTAATTCTGCATCTTCTCAGCCCCATATCACCATCATGTCAGGCACCAATGTGGGTGAAAGAACCTAGGGTGGTAACCCAGGTACTAACCAGGGTTTCCCCACTGGTGGAACCCCAATCTGTGTGGTCACTCTGACTCCGTTACTTCCTTTTATCGTTGGTTTAAGTCTCCCATATTTTAACCAACTTATCAATGATCCTCTTCTCCATGATCCCACATGGACAACAATGTCTACCAAACTCCCTTCAGTCATCCCAAAGTTTGAAGGTAATTTTGGAGAAGATCCAGCTAATCGTGTTCAATCCAATTCTATTACTGAAAACTCCATTCATCTTCGGTTGTTCCAACACACGCTCACTGGAGTTGCTGCTAAGTGGTATGTCGACCAACCTAGAGCAACCCATTTCACTTTAGCGACTCTTGCCAAAACCTTTCTTTCATATTTCCAGTTACCGCTCCATTATGATACCCGTACCCTACTTTTGACTTCTTTCCATTAAAATTCTACCACCCGTCTTCCAACCATGTTTAGGAATGGCATAGAAGGAGGAGTATCTATAGAGATCCTAACTTTGAAGACCGAGTATATATCGATTATTTTCTTAGATTATTGTTTTCCCCCATTGAAAAATATGTCGCATCACACTTTCCTCAATCTAAGGAAGAAGCACTCAAAATAGCTCTTAAATTTTATCTGATTTATGCCCAGTCAGGTTATGTTTACACTATCACCCACAATCTGTCTCGGCTTGGTGTTGCTAATCCGTAGGGGGAATCTCATGCCACAGATGACATAGTTGGAACCATATCACACCCTCAACCATATGCTCCACCTCATATGAGTTATGGTCACACTCAGGGAGGGGCCCATTACATGTACAATTATTCCTCCCCTAATCCTCCATAGGGAAATCCTTATCTAGGTCCTAGCACACCATATGCATATCCTCATTTGCAACAATAGATGCCATGGAAAGTTATTGATCCTCATGCATATATAAATTTTTCCCCATCTCCTTATTATTAGTATGCCCAACCTAGCGCTCCATCCCCTTCGGAACCTGTGCCCCATCCCCCCATCCATGCTCCCCCCTCAACCGCAAAAACCACCTCCTCCACAAGGACAAGTGTATGCTCAATAGAGTAGACCCAATTCCCCTAACCCTAATAAAAGGAACAAGGGGAAGGGTAATAGGAACCATTTGTCTTAAGGTAATCAAGGCAACTAGGGTCCTCCACCCAATGCCCCTCAAGGTGCTCAACCTAATCCTGCAACCTAAAAATAAGGTGGTGAGACCAAGGAGAACAAGAATATTCATACAAACAAACCTTGTAGTTGTTAAGGAGGCTATGGTCATTATACCCATGAGTTTCCTCTTTTAACTAAGATGCGACAAGCATGGGAAGCTCAAGAAACTTCTTGAGGATCGCAACCCACCGCTCCTCTCCTCCACCGGGGCTTCACTCAATGAACCTCTGATATATCACGTGCGCTCATGGCATATTAAACAATACCCTTAATTCGACTACATATTGAAAAATACCTCTAAAAATGACATTATTTAACCCTCTACCAATATAAATCCAATAGACCTTCCCAATTTAAAAACCCCTACTTTCACTAGATATTGTAGGTATCCGTTATTTTGTTAACATTTTTTATACCTCTTTATATTTTTTCATTAACTTTGGACTCCATTTTTTATACCTACTAATATAAAAACCCTCTCCCCCCTATATATCCCCCAATATATTATGTCATTTTTTCTTCAATAAATATCCTGCAATATGAACCCAAGTGATATGGTATTTCTCCCCAAGTGAAGCCCCCGTGGCTCCTCCTCCACCTCCTGCTTCATCCCAACCGATTGTTCTTACCAACCCTTTTCCTCAACAAGGATACATAACTTCTCAACCTACACAAGGTCAATCTGCTCATCCATATCCACCACCTAGTCAACATCATTATCATATTCTCATGATGAAATCTGATGAGGTAAATGTCGAGCAAGTTAACCTCCAAACTCGATTGCCGCAATATGACAAGCCATCTGTTAAGTCAGCAACTGAGTCACAAACCAAGATATCCACCAAGTATCTATCATCACCAAATGATACCTTACAGATTCCTCAACCTAATGTTGAGGTCATACCCAAGATCCCCAAAGGTCTGTTATGTTGAAATGTTCCTTCTGCCAAAGCCACCAAGATCACTTGGCGCAGTCTCCTGCCACCATGACAACGCTAGAAGTCCTCCATACATGCCCATCACAATGAAAATCTGTACTATCTACTTTGGGTACCATAGATCCTCAAGATTATCATAAAATTATCTTTCATTTTGACAAGTTGGAAAGTCCTCCCTTACCTTCATCTATTCCTTTTAAAATTCTAGTCTCCATTCGAAATTCCACTGTTCAGTAGTGTATCATTAACGAAGGTGCATCCACCTATGTGATGGCCACCAATGTTCGGAAATAACTTTGATCCCCTGACTTATCCCCATCCACCATCACTTTGCATGCATGGGATGGTCATCCTTCACAGACCCTTGGCTTATATCGCAACTGCCCAGTCACAGTTGTTGGCAAGATCATCTGTATTGATATAAAAGTCATTGCTTCTCCCTTAGCCTATAACATCCTTTTGGGTCATGGTTTTACATACGCTATGTCATTTTTCACATCTAAAGTTCATCCTAATATGTGATTTCCCCATAATGGAAAGGTCATTACAATAGATCAGTTGACGTACTATGATCCAAAATCCCAGACTTCACCTCAGTCCAACATTTCTTCTATGGATGAAAATAAGACCATCTCGTCCTTCTCTCCAGGAGTTTATAAATATTACTCTTTGCTTGGTGCTTACTACGACCCACCTCCTACTTCTTCTGAGCCAAACTCATCGAGTGTTTTCATGCTCCAAGCATCATAGGCTGCACACAAATGTTATGCTATGTATTCACAATAGTCTGCACCTTCATAACCTATTTTTCCTGACTCAACCCTTCCTACCGGTACAACTCCTCAAGGATCACTTCCTTCTTCTAGTATCTCTCCTAACCCATTTATGTCTGACACTATTCCCCCTGGCCTTAACCATTGTGGAGCCATTCCTCTGGGCCACTATCCTTTTGGTTATATACCCTTCTTATTCCCACCTCCAGCAGTTTACTCTACACCTATCATGGTGTTGAAGCCCTGAAAATCAGGTCTACAACAAGGGGAATACCCACTCGGTCTGGACCTTGGTTAGCAGCTCCTTTTCCGCTTGGTATAGTGGGTTCGATTGGGGATATGGGACCAATTTCCCAATATATGTGTGTGTGTGTTGAGAATCGATATTTCCTTTCTAATAATTCCTAAGTAAAATTCTTTTATTCTAAATATAATCTAACAACATGTATTTGTATTCTAATAAACAGAAATATCTAAATTCTAAACTAACCTGGGATATAATCTTTTTGTTATGCGATCTAAAATGATTTAAAATAACAATTGGTAATAAATATCATTCAACTGCTATGAGAAAATAATTCAATAAATATAAACCATTTCATATAAAAAGTTAGACGAAACAATTGTGAAAAACATATCGCGTAATAAGCTACTCATGTATTAAGCATAAATAAATATCTATCATTGTACAAAAGTGCCAAATGATAACTCAAGCATTCACGCATTCATATATAAATAACTGAACATGAATATCACTTTAACACATAGGCAGAAATAGTTAAGAGATAAAAGTACCATTTATAACTAGTTCTACTCATGAGCTTCAAGCAATAATGATTTATTTCATCTTAATCCAACATCCACTACGAGTACAAAAGTGCAACATCAGTAGTAGATATTAAACACAAATATCAATAAATCTTGTTCCATTCATTCGTCAAAACCTCCTCGGAGGGTGCAAAAGTGCATGTTATGAGGACAAGTTTTTGACAAACTTTAGGACCCTTATCTAAATGCATGAGAAGTGTTTAAATACTACTAACTAAATCTAAAAATAATTTATTACAAACATGTAGGATGCAGTTTAAATGACCGTCCTCATTTTAGGCGAAAATAAAGAAAAATTAAAACTAAAACTAAATCTAAAACTAAAACTAGCAACTAACTATCTGTGTATCTGTTCCTTGTAATCGCAAGTGTTCAACATTTGCTTGAGGAGAGTTGGCTGGATGAATTCCGACTTTAGTTGTCCTACAAAAACGGAATCAGCAAGTGCTGGTGCCATCTTTTCGGTAGAATTGATGATACATTTGAGAGTCATGCACTGGTTGTGTGGTTTTACCAAGTACACCCAGTAAGAATCCCAATTCAACTTGGTTAACCTTTTGATTGACTATGCCCTTTCTTGAGCCTTTTGTCTCCAGTTTATCTGCAGATGTTGTACATATCTACATACCACTTGAGGATATCTCTGATAAATACCACAGGTTTTAGAGTTCAAGTTTTGCTTTTAGCCTTTAGCACTTTTTCCTACAAATTTTTGGGCTTACAGGCGACTGACCGATTATAGGCTTTCCATCTCGAGGAGTGTTGTCTGGCGATGCGCGATTAGCACTAAGCGCCAATCGTTGATCGGAAACTGCCTCTATTTCTCGATCCGGGCTTCACTGGTGTGATTTTCGTGTCTTGCGCACTTTTTGTTAGAGGATATAAAGCTTAAATTTTTTGGAAATAATGAGTCCGTGAGTTCTTGACCCTGAGTCTTAAATTGTCTGTTTGTGACATCAGCACTATCCAGTACCCATTTAACCATGTCCATGTATGGAAGAATTTTGGGTCTCGCTGCTATCCTATGCAAGAACGAACATGCTAGTTCCATAATAGACACCTCGGAAGACTCGTGTGAGCCTACAATAGCTGTAACCTCCATCATTTTGGGATTTTCTTCCTCAAGTAGACTGTACATGCCTTCCAAAGTAGTAATACCGGCATCTTTGTTACAGGTGGTGTCTGTGTATAAGGGCGTCATTTCTTTATCTTCAGAACTCAGAGCTTTACCCTTCTTTCCCATAATATCCTGAACAGTGATATGTATACTTCTCTACTCTTCGCTCCTCTAGTTTACAAATGAGGTGACGATAATGATAAGAGAAAAGGTGACAGGAAAGCTTTAAATGCGGAAAACATATAAAATATACCACCTTACGTGAAATGGCTCTTCGATCAGATCAAAACCATATTTCATTAATGATTGCCAACTAACTCATTGATTAACATTAACGCGCATAATTGGGCATCGGTTTATGGAAAAAGCTTTTTCGAACAATGAGCCCTGAAGATCTACAATAAGGCGATTTTGTGATTTGCTTTGCAATATCGCAGATCACGGAATTGCAATATCGTTAGTTCGTAGCTTATGACAATCATCCATTAATGTGTTTTCTGTGAAATTTTGCGATATGTGCCATCGCATATCGGTGGTTTAATGCATTTCACCGCAAGTGATGTTTGAGGCATGCGATGCGATGAATTTTTTTAGTGCGTAGTTTCGCATCGTGATTTTGCAATCTTAGAATTCCGCTTGTAGGAAGGCATCCATTACCCTTTTTGCAATGCGACGTTTCTTAAGGAGTGATTTTATTCTAAATTATCATAAAACTTAAGTCTTTTAGATTTTTTGAGGGTATTCTCCTAAGTTTATGATAGTAAGTTTTATTGGAAAAGGAAATACAAGCATTAATCGATTTTTTTAAATTTTTTGAATAAGGGTCCCCATTTATTTAGTATTAGTGATAAAACTAAATAAGAATGGGGGTTGTTGCTGGCCACAACAATTGACAATTCACTTGGAAGAACCAGTTATCTTTTCTTTTTTTATTTTATTTTCTAAACTTCGAAAATAGAAATCTTTCTAGAAAATCAAACTTTATTATAGAAAGATAAAGTACATTATTCTTGTCTATGATAGTTTGTTTCTTCTATGTTAACTTTGGTTATTTACTTCCTCAAGCTAGTCATTGTATCTACATCAGTCACTACTTGGTTTATAAGGATAAAGACAAAGCCTTCTCTATAAATCAGTTTTAAATTTTCTCATTTGTCATAGGTAGATCCACTGCTTCCAGTAGGCATTTATAGCCTCGATAGGGTTACCTGTTACCCAACAATGATCCTATATCCCACTTGGAGAAATATACAATTTTCAAAGAGAAATCCATATCTACACATATTTCTTTTCATTTTCTTTTAATCCTTAAAGAACAATGCCTTGGTTTGGTAGCCAAATTATGACAGTGCCATTCACTTCATTTATAACTTTGCTGAACAAGCTGGCTCATGATGAGACCCCTTGTCTTTTTATTTCAACAATCTTGAGTCAATGCCCTGTTGTGGTATGTAGTTTTGGAAAAGTCAGCAAGCGATAATATCTATGATCATGATAAGTTGGCTCTTGATGAGACCTCTTATTCTTTAACTTAAAGTGTATCATTGGATTATTCCTTGAAGCTCGTAATTCTCTAGGTGGGGAGGAAGTCATTGTTTCCTTAAGAATAACTCTGGATGACAATGGTAGAGTTTTTTGAAAGAGTTTTTCTACAGAGAATCTTCATTTTTTTATTGATACCTTTCATTGCACTGATATAAAGAAAATTCCTACTAAAGGTCGCTTTTTATCAAAATTTACAAGGTTGAAACTAGTATCATTCTCTGGCTTGTAACCTTTGACTGTATCTTTGAATAATAAAGACTCTCTTTTTCCTGTTAAATCCTGTAACATAAAAGTAGATGGATCTATGACTTCTGCAATTTGGAAATTTCGTATGTTTGCCCTTTTCCTCATGAGCCTTGTCCCATTTTAAAACTAGATCTCCCATCTGAAAGTCCTTTCTAGATATCATGTTTGAAGCAAAAGAAGCTTTTACTAATGCTTGGTGATGAGCATGAGTTATTTTAGCCTATTCTCATTGCTCTTCTAGCTTAAGTATTTCCAGATGCCTTAGTTGTAAGGAAGAATTTGGTGCTTCATTAATATATTGAACTATGGCCAAAGAGGGAATTGCTAGATGAGTTGGAAGAATCACTTCTTTCCCATAAACTAAATTAAAGGGATAAGTGCCAATGGAGGCTTTCTATGTTATTCGGTCTACCCATAAAGCATATATTAAATACTTGTGCCAATTTTTGTGAGTTTGATCAATGGTTCGCTTAATGGTTCTGATTAAGTTTTTATTCGTAGATTCAGCAAACCCATTCCCCTGTGGGTAATAATTGGTAAGTATTTAAGCTTAAAACCTCTTTTGAGTGCAAATTCAGTCATAACATTGCCAGAAAAATACGATGCATTATCAAACATTAAAGCAGAAGGTAAACCAAACCTGGTGATTATGAACTGATCTATGAAATCAATGATGTGTTCGACATTAGCTGTCTTGAGAGGAACTACTTCTACCAATTTAGTAAAATAATCTGTAGCTGTAAGGATATACCTGTGCTATTTAGAAGAGTGAGGAATGATCTCACCTATTATATCCAATCCCCATTGATCAAAAGGTTGTTCAATGTTGACTGGTTGCAAAGGCAACGATGGTTTCTTTTGTCTCCCAGCAGCAGTTTGACAAACTTGACATTTACTTACATAGCTATGCGTGTCTTTGAATATTGTGGGCCAGTAATAGACTGCACGGAGGATTTTATGTATAGTAGCATCTCGAGCATAATGTCCACCTACTGGTCCATCGTGGAGTTCCTGCAACACCTTTTCAGCTTCAGATTTCTCAAGACATATAAGGAGAATAGAATCATAATTCATTCTAAAAAGTACATCGTTCACGAGCTGATATTGCTTAGCCTTCAACCTTAGAGATCTTTTCTTGGTATAATCGAGGTTTGAAGGAGCATAATCGTTCTTTAGATAAAATATGATATCAGCGTATAATGATTCAACATCGTTTAGGCTTACCTCGTACATTTGTATCTCTACAAATGGTATTTCGGAAATAAGCAATGCTCCAGCCAACATTTTGTAAAAGCCTTGACCTTTTACAATACTTGCTATATTTATTTCTACGTCGTATTCTTGTAAGGCAGTAACCCAATTAGCTCTTTTCTCACCCACATCTTTCTATACTAAGAGATTTCTTACCGCTAGAAATGGTACTATGATTTTTGTATGGGTTTTAAGCAGAAAGGGTCTGAAATATTTGATCGCTTTGAAAACATCATAAGCTTGTTTCTCTAGTCTGAATAATTTAACTCAGCCCCTTGTAGATTTGAACTGAAAAAAGAAATTGGGGATTCTGCCTTACCTTGATTTGCTTGAGTGAGTATCACAGCATATGATTTATCAGAGGCAAATGTATATAAAATGAAAGGATCAGAAAAATTTGGAGTTGCTAAAGATGGTGTTAACAATTGCTTGTTTGTTCAGATTGAATGCTTCATATTCGTCTTGACCCCATTTGAAGATTGAGTTCTTTTTAATCATTGCTTGTAAAGGAGATACCATTCTTGAAAAATCTGGAAAAAATCTCTTTACAAAATTAATTTGGCCAAGGAAGGATTGCATAGCTTTCTTGTTGTGGGGCAAAGGTATTTCGGAAATATCCTTGACTCTGTCGGGATCAATATGGATTCCAGATTTTGACACTATAAATCCAAGAATTTTTCCTTCACTTAATGCAAAAAGGATTTTTTTTGGGTTAAGTGAAATTCCATACCTTTGACAACCTTGGAAAATCTGTTTTAAATCTTTAAGATGATTGCCTCACTTCTTGGAATATACAGTTATATCATCCAAGTAGATTACTACTGATTTGTTTACTAATCCCTTAAATGCGATGTCCATGGCCCTTTGGAATGTGGCACCAGCATTGATCAGACCAAAAGGCATCTTTTGATATGCATAAGTACCCAATTTGGTTCTGAACGTGGTCTTTAATTTATCATCGGGATGGACCAACACTTGGTTGTAGCTGGAGAAACCATCCAAGAAGGACATTAATTTTGACTCTGCAACTGCCTATAATATTTTCTCCATGGGAGGCAAAGGAAAATTATCTTTTTAGCAAGATTTGTTAAGATTTTGAAAGTCAATGCAAATTCTAATGTCTCCTTTTTTCTTTCTAATGGGAACCATGTTGGAAACCCATTTAGAATGTCGAACGGGAAAAATGATTTTGGCTTTCAATAACTTATTGAGCTCAGATTTGATCTGGTTTCTAGATTACGATGGATCTTTCTCAGCTTTTGCTTCACAAATTTTTCATCGTTTATCATTGGGATAGTATTTTGGATGATGGAAGTGTCGTAACTCTTAAGTTCATCGTAGTTCCAATTAAAGACACTTTTGTATTGTCTCAAGAGATGAACATATGCTAATTTTTCTTCAGGGGCTAGGCTAAGGCCTAGGTTGATATTATGTGGCTTGGTATTAGTCCCTAGATTTACTAATTCATAGTTCAGAGTTGAACTCTAAAGTTTTGAATTGGTAGATCTCTTGAATCGATCTTTCAAATCATATAGGTCTTCTAATTTGACTACTGACTTTGGCATAGCATTATTAGTGCTATCTTGTTGCAATTGTCTGTCATATTGGTCCTCATCAATTATTTGATTGGTGTAAGATCCCTTTGATGTGAGGAAGCTTACAATATCAGGATCATCATTGAAAATTCTCCAATTAGTAATGTTATCAGGAATTGGCGGTCTAAAAATTAATTCAATTGAAAATCTATCAAGGCTATAGTCTTCTGAGGGAATGAGCTTGGAAGCTACATTTGCTAAGAGGTTGGCACTAGCATTCTGGAGTCTGGGAATTAATGAGATATTGAATGCTGTAAAATGTTCAGTCAGATCTTGAACTAAAGATTGATAATGCTTTAAATGACCTGATAGACAATGTATAGTATTCCGTAATTGTCTGATAACAATTTCAGAATCTCTGAAGACCTGTAGATATTTGATGTCTAATCCAATTACTTTGTATAATCCTTGGACTAAAGCCTCATATTCTGCAGTATTATTGGTGCAATCGAACTCAAGTCTACAAGTTAGCATAGTTTTGTTTCCCTTTGGACTGATTCGTACGCATCCTGCTCCTGCTCCTTCGTTAGACTTGGAACCGTCAAAAAACAACTTCCAAAATAAATATTTATTTACAAGATTATCTATAAAATTAATACATTTAGAACTATCTGTTTGAGAAAAAATTTCTACTTGAGATAAAACAGAATGTTCTAAGTAAGGTGAAGTATGAGCATTAAAATTTCCTAAGAAATAATCAACAGAATAGTTGCCAATTATATTGTTGTTGTATGCTATAGGTTCATTTTCTCCTTCCAATTCTATTACTATGTATTTTTGATGTCTTTCTCGCTCAACCTTTATTCGATTTGGTTTACCATTGTAAGGGAGCCACATGTGTGACCAATCGGTTGTAAAGTATCCATGAATTTTTTCTGACCAATCTCTGCTAAGAATTAAGCCATAAAATTTTGGAATATCTGCAACTAAAATGTTGATAACTTAACATACCTTTGGATTAGATGACAGCCTTATGGTAACCTGATTTAATTTGCCGATTACTTCCACTTGCGACCGATCCAGCTGAACTATGTGCACAATAGATTTTTGAGGTTGAATGTTCAAATTTGCACATATTGACTTAGGTAAGATATTAGATGAAGCTCTAGAATAAACTAAACAATTACGCAAATTTTTGTTGAAAACTTCATAAATAAGAAGAACTAGGGGAGTATGAGATCTCAACCTTCCTCCAATTAAAGTGATATCGTTTGGATCAACTTTATTATTCACGTTAGTTGGAGGTCTTCCCATCTCATGGAAAGCTCGAGAGATTACAGCGGAGGGCAGAGGTGCAATTGGTACTACATGTAATTCTTTCAAAAGTACCTTTTGCTGATGTTTTAACTTGCTCAATTCATAAAAAGTGATGTTAGCCCTAGTCTTCTTCATGTCTTTTATGATATTATACTCCATTTCATCTGAAACAATGAATGTTTTAGATGGAGTTGGTGAATCTGTTTGGACTGGGCTTGTTGAGTCTCTTTGGGTGTTATTTTCTTAGCTGTGACTTTATCTTTAGGCATTGAGCTTGCGCTCTTTGGCTTAGGAGCGGGTTGAGGAGGATCGAGTTGATTTCTACTTCGAGTACTAACCAGCGATGCCTCTTGATCCTCTTCATCTCGGAGGATGAAATCCCACATGCCTTGTACCTCTACAACTTCTTCTTCATCGGTAGGTTCTTCGGTAGCAATTTCCTCTTCTTCTTCTTCTAATTTAGCATTCGTAATAGCGTTGGGAGGCTTTGAATCAGTCGAAGGATTTCTTCTATAAGGCTTGTATGGCTTTTTAGAAGAAGTCTCCGCCACTTGTTTCTTAATGTCAACCATTTCGTTACACATGGTTTTCAAAACTTTCTGCAACCCTTCTAAACTGAATGGATCTTTCGATTTTTTTTCTTGGGATCTTCCTTAAAAGTAACCTTCTTAGATTTTCATTCATCTACAATGTTTTTCTTTTCTAAGGCTATGATATGTTTCTCTACCGCTATTTCTTCCTTCATATTGTCAGCTAAAGTTGTTTTATTAGCCCTGTCAATGAATATTGCTATGTTTGATGGTAAAGCAAAGATGTACCATTCACTTCGCACTTCTTTGCTAGGCTTGGAAGCAGTAGGAATTTTGTTCAACAGTTTATTGAAACGTGAGTTAAAATCTTTGATAGGTTCCTTTGACTCGGCCCTAAGGTTAGACAGGTCATTGATCAATGTCACGGTAGACCTGTCGTCACCGAACTTAGTCAAGAATTGTTGCTGGAAGATATCCCAACTAGTTATAGATCTAGATGGTAATGAGAAATACCATGATATGGCTGCTCCTTGCAAAGTGTAAGGAAAGAGTCAGACGACAGCGTCTTCATTAGTAACTCCATTGAGATTTATAAATAACATAAATTTGTTTATATGTTCTTCTGCTAGCATTCTTGCTTCAGGATTAAACTAAGGCAACCATTTTTCAGGATGGGTTGGTATTTGACTCAAGGGCACAAGCATTAAGACTACCCCTGGGCTTTTCCATGGAGATTTGGCCATCGTTGAACTACTAACGGATGAAAGCACAGAATATGATCCCTGTGGTTGGGAAGATGAGGATATCATAGTTCCAGAGGATTGAGAAGGAGATGTTGAAGTTCCAGTGGACTGGTGGACAATAATTTGAAGTGGAGGGGTGGATGGTTGACTTCGCAGTGGAGAGGTTGAGATGGATGATGATGACGAAAGATTCTCTCTATCAAACCCTTTAGGTGATTTCCTTAATCTATTCCTTGTAGATAGAGGTAACTCAGTTGGCACAATACCAAACTTTTCGCTCTTTAATCTGGTGAGAGGATGAGCAGGGTTATATTGCGAAGTCACATTGCCTTGAGATTTATCAGATCTTTGAGGTGATATAGAAAATCACTGAAGTTTATGAATCAAAGATTCCACTTCAAGAGGTTCAATAGTATATTTCTCTGAAATGTCAAGATTTGTGGCAGTGGTTGTTATTTTTTGGACTTCTTGCTCATGATTTAAAGATTCTAAGTGCGATGGAGAAGTCGAGGAAGATGGTGAGGGCGATTTACTCTCAGAATGGTATTTAGATTTAGACTTACTTGCCATTCACAGTTCGAGGCCCTCCTTCTAGCGCCAAATATGTTGAAGCTCCAAAAATTGGGTCTACAACAAGGGGGATACCCACCCAGTCTAGGCCTTGGTTGGCAGCTCCTTTTCCGTTTGGTATAGTGGGTCCAACTAGGGATATGGGAGCAGTTTCCCAGTATATGTGTCTGTGTTTTGAGAATCGATATTTCCTTTCTAATAATACCTAAGTAAAATGATTTTATTCTAAATCTAATCTAAAAACATGAAATTGTATTCTAATAAACATAAATATCTAAATTCTAAACTAACCCGGGATGTAATCTTTCCGTTATGCAATCTAAAATGATTTCAAATAATAATTGGTAATAAAGATCATTCAACTGATATGAGAAAAGAATTCAATAAAGATAAACCATTTCGTATAAAAAGTTAGATGAAACAATTAAGAAAACAATATCGCATAATAAGCTACTCATATATTAAGCATAAATAAATGGCTATCACCGTATAGAAGTGCCAAATGATAACTCAAGAATTCACGCATTCATATATAAATAACTAAACATGAATATCACTTTAACACATAGGCAGAAATAGTTAAGAGATCAAAGTACCATTTATAACTAGTTCTACTCATGAGCTTCAAGCAATGATGATTTATCTCTTCTTAATCCAACATCCACTAAGAGTACAAAAGTGCAGCATCAGTAGTAGATATTAAATGCAGATATCAATAAATCTTGTTCCATTCATTCATCAAAACCTCCTCGAAGGGTGCAAAAGTACATGTTCTGAGGACAAGTTTTTGACAAATTTTAGGACCCTTCTCTAAATGCATGAGAAGGGTTTAAATACTACTAACTAAATCTAAAAATAATTTATTACAAAAATGTAGGATGCGGTTTAAATGACCGTCCTCATTTCAGGCGAAGATAAAGCAAAATTAAAACTAAAACTGAATCTAAAACTAAAACTAACAACTAACTATCTATGTATATGTTCCTTGTAATCGCAAGCATTCAACATTTGCTTGAGGAGAGTTGGTTGGCTGATTTCCGACTTTAGCTATCCTGCGAAAATGGAATCGGCAAGTGTTGGTGCCATCTTTTCTGCAGAATTAATGATACATTTGAGAGTCATGCACTAGTTGTGTGGTTTTACCAAGTACGCCCAGTAAGAATCGCAATTCAACTTGGTTAAACTTTTGATTGACTCTATCCTTTCTTGAGCCTTCTGTCTCCAGCTTGTCTGTAGATGATGTACATATCTACATACCACTTGAGGATATCTCTGATAAATAACTTTGGTTTTAGAGTTCAAGTTTTTCTTTTCGCCTTTAGCACTTTTTCCTACAAATTTTCAAGCTTATAGGCTACTGAGCGATTTGAGGCTTTCCATCTTGAGGGGTGTTGCCTGGCGATGCGCGATTAGCACTAGATGCTAATCGCGCATCAGAAACTACCTCCGCTTCTCGATCCGGGCTTCCATGGTGCGATTTCTTCCTCTTGCGCACTTTTTGTTAGAGGATATAAAGCTTAAATTTTGTGGAAATAACGAATTCGTGAGTTCTTGACCCTGAGCCTTAAATTGTCTATTTGTGACATCAACACTATCCAGTACCCATTTAACCATGTCCGTGTATGGAAGAATTTTGGGTCTCACCGCTATCCTGTGCAAGAACGAACATGTAGTTCTATAATAGACACCTCGGAAGACCCGTGTGAGCCCGCAGTAGCTGTAACCTCCATCATTTTGGGATTTTCTTCCTCGAGTAGATTGTACATGCCTTCCCAAGTAGTAATACCGACATCTTTGTTACAGGTGGTGTCTGTGTATAAGGGCGTCATTTCTTTATCTTCAAAACTTGAAGCTTTACCCTTCTTTCCCATAATATCCTGAACATTGATATGTATACTTCTCTACTCTTCGCTCCTACAATTTACAAATGAGGTGAGAATAATGATAATAAAAAGGTGACAAGAAAACTTTAAATGCGGAAAACATATAAAATATACCACCTTACGTGAAATGGCTCTTTGATCAGATCAAAACCATATTTCATTAATGATTTCCAACTAACTCATTGATTAACATTGAACACGCATAACCAGGCATTGGTTTATGGAAAAATATTTTTCGAAACAATGAGCCCTGAAGATCTGCGATAAGGCAATTTTGCAATTTGCTTCGCAATATCGTAGATCACGGAATCGCAATATCGCTAGTTCGTAGCGTATGGAAATCATCCATTAATGTGTTTTCTACGACATGCAATTTGCAATATGCACCATCAAATTTCGGTGGTTTAATGCATTTCAACGTAAGTGATGTTTGAGGCATGCGATGCGATGAATGATTTTAGTGCGTAGTTTCGCATCGCGATTTTGCAATCTTAGAACTCCGCTTGTAGGAAGGCATCCATTACCCTTTTTGCAATGCGACATTTCTTAAGGAGTGATTTTATTATCATAAAACTTAAGTATTTTAGATTTTTCGAGGGTATTCTCCTAAGTTTATGATAGTAAGTTTTATTCAAAAAGGAAATACAAGCATTATTCGATTTTTTTTAATTTTTTGAATAAGGGTCCCCACTTATTTAGTATTAGTGATAAAAATAAATAAGAAGGGGGGTTGTTGCTGGACACAACACATGGCTACGTTGAGTCTACCTAATATTACCTTAGGGATCCGATTTTGATAAATTGATCCCCCTCAAACAGTCCACCTAATCAATTGAAACCTTACACTACTTTGACCCTGATCCAACCAGTTGTTCCTATCATTTCCTTTGCTTTAGTTTCTCAGCAACCTAAATAGGAGCCTACTCTTGTTTCAAAAACATCTGGTGTGGGGGGAAAAGCCTAAAAGAAGGGAACCTAGGACAAGGCTCCCCATGCAACTCTAGCTTCTCCTAATCGACTGAAGCCTCTTCCTCCTTGTGCTTTGTGTGTTGTTGTTGGTCATGCCACCAATAACTGTCCTGAACTCTCTCATGTTAAGGATGTGGTCACTGATACCTTCCCCTATTGTAACGTTCCCGAGGTCCATGTCACCTTACTTGAGTCAGCTTAGAAGATCAAATCGCTATGCATAAAGAACCCTTGCACTTTGTTTAATAACAATGGCCACTATTCCCATCATTGTCCCCATCTTGAATATTTTCGTGATATAGTTCAAGTGCTTTGTGAATTAGAGATCGATCATAATGAGTCCACTTCTCATTTACCTGCAGATTTTGATCCCACTTCTACACCAGAACATGTGGTCTCTACAACACCCATTATAATCCCTCCCCCTAATGTTGAGATGACAAATAGTTTTTCTCCTATTCTCTAACTATCATCATTCATGAGATTGTTAGTTGGAAACTCCCCAAAAAATTTCTTTTGTGCTTCTGTTGAACCTTCTTCATCCAACACATCAGTATCAACATTGGTAGATATTACATCTACTAGTCATATGTCTCCCACTTTTGATGATTCATAGGTGAACTTTGTCTCTCATGAAGAGGCTTTAGGTAGCTCTTCACCATCATGTGGTCTTTCTTCCTCTAGTCTGCCCATCTTCCATTCTTATGAAGAAATCATGGAAGTTATGACCACCCCTAATTACCCTTGGGATGATATGCACCATCGTGCATACTTCCTTCCACAACAAACCCATGACCAATATGTTTTGGAGTCCAAAGACTTCATCCATAGTGAGGTCGATTGGTTTAACTACCCCTTAATTTGAACCCATAAATTTGAACCACATCCACCTTGTGGCCATTACATTACCACTCAATGTTTTGGTAAGGGGGCATCCACTTTTGAATGTTTAGGAGAAACAATTATCCCCAACCTCCTAGTGCATCTACTAGTGTCGAATCTAGTACCGTTATTCTTTCCCATTTAGAAGAACCTCTAGAGTCTCATGTCACTCCAAATCACCATTGGGATGATCCACTTCATCATTCCTCCATATTACCTCAACAACCCAGTCCTTTAGACATTGTTGTTGCTCAAACACCATGCTTTCTAGGTGAGCATCAGTTCATTATATCTAAAGCCACTGTTTGTTATAGTGACACCATGTATGTGAACCCATAAATTTAGTCCATTTGATTCATATATGTAGTACCAAACGAGATTGGTAATCCACCATTTCATTTCTATAACTATATCTATATATTCTTCCCATAATAATACAACCATAAACAAATGGCGAACCACACCATCAAAATTTGTTTTAAGTCCACTACTCTAAATACATCCTGTATGCCCATAGCATGACTGGGGGGTCACATATGCACCTACATTTCCTCATTATCCTTTGGAGGATTTCGTGCTAGTTGGGATGAGATGTTTGAATCCGTTGTTTGAGCACTTGGAACATGATGGTGCTCCACAAACTCCTCCTACTAGGGGGAATAATTACCACCTTTGCATACCAGATTAGTGCCCTACATCACATATTCTTGGGGCAGTATCCCATTCTTGGGGGCATGATGAAACCCCCTAGCCACCTTCTCTCTTTTTCAACATAAGACTTAGCCTATACCCCAACGATCTAGGTATGGCCAATTATCCTCTCATTACTTGGATAGTTTATCCTATCGGCCTCTCCGGTGAGCCATATACACATCACATATTGTAGATGCTTGATACCATATCTTCAAAGTCTCTACTCTATGTGATGACACACTTACCACCCAGTCCCCATGTTTGACATGGAGGGTAGCGATTGTTGGCTGATAAAAGGTGTCTTTTAAAACTTCTAATTACCCCACGTTAATCATCAACCCGGGCAAGTCCTCTTATTTCAAGAGTGTACACAATGCGTGCATGCTATAAATCCAGAGAGTAATGTTTCTTAAAATAAAGTATAGACCTTTGATACAAGTGTAAACGGTTGCATCTAATAAACTCAAATTGCAATCATTAAAGGAAATATGACATCTAAGCTTCAAGACTCAATCCTCTACTGAAATTGTAATCAAATCTAACACAAGCAATTTAATTTACAATAGCATCAGTCAAGAGCATAGTAGAAATAATTCATCTCTTCTTAGCTGATTCAATCTAAATCATACTCAATCTCCACAAAGCAATCCAAATGGAAATGATATCAATCTGAGAGTTCCATAGCAATAACCAAATGCTTACAGTTGATTAAATCAATATGATTTACTATCTAAATCACTAAATCTGGAATAAGCATAAATCAAATCAAATGACAGTGTTGTAAAACATTTAAAGGGAATGTACTACTTTAATATAGGAAACGGTAAATAGTGAATAAGGTAAACTCACAGAAAATAGGAAAATTATCAAACCAATCAAACTTGCCAGAATCAGAAATATATAACACAAGGAAGTAATTTAATCCACCAGAGGTCGGGCCCTTAGCCTCCAGTGAACACTGTTGAGCTACTTTAGAGAATACGAATGAACAACAACTTCAATTATATATTAATGATTGAACTTAAGTAGCATTACAACACGGTCGTGTTCTCCAACAACATGAGTCTGTAAATTAAAATTAAAAATTTATATAACAGAGATTGATCCCCTTTCTTCCTACAATCATTTTCTTTTATAGTCAGAAAGAGGTAAAAGATAAATGTGATCCCTCAGGATCTCCTGATCCTGAGGGATTCGAAACGGATTGCTATCTTCGGACACTTTTCCTATTTTGCGTCGATCCTCCTAATTCATCCTCCCCCCTATTCACAACTGACGCATTCCATTCTTCATTTGTTGGTTTATGTTGTTCCATCATTAGGGAACAACAACTGTTCCTTTCATTGTTTTTCTGCATAAAGAGGAGTAAAAGTTAGTTATGATAGCTAAATCTGAACTGCAATTAGTTCATCTATTTCTTATCATAATTCATCGATATGTTAGTGTATAAAGATATGAAAAAGATAAGAAAAGAGGAAAAGGTGATGAAATTAAAAGTAAATACATACCCATTTCATAACTCGACATACTCCCATGCTTACCCTATTTCATGTCCTCACGAAAAGTAAGTAGTTCTTATGCAGTGCAGTTAAAGAGTAGGTTGGAGAAGGAGCATCAAAAATTCGTCTAAAACCATGATGTTGAGCTAGGAGCATGAAGGTGAGTCTTTCCTTTCCTTCAGGAAATTCGTAGATAGCTCGATATCCTTCAAGAGGATGCCAAATGATGGGGCTACGAAACTAACATCCTAACCAATAAGGTCCTTCTCTCAAAATAAGATTGCTACAGGTGACAAAACAGGCCGCAACTGCTTTAAAATTTTTGTAATTAAATGGCTCCCTATCCTACACACTACTAGTGGAGACCATCCACTTGAGCTTGGATGCAGCCAGAGAAATTTCTTGAATGGAGAGGAAATAGGATACTCTGTTTTGTACAATCTCCTTATGAATGGGCCCTAAAATTTTAATCACCCATTCACGTGTCATCAGATTCTTATGGTTGGCAAGCATTTGTAAAGGGTGCTTAGGTTCACTTCTTACCCAAAGATCCAATCCATGTTCCTGTCTTTGGAATGCATTATGAGCTTTAAACCATTTGAGTTGGTTAACTGCAAACAAGATAAAGGCTTGGAATTGAACATCTTCCATGAAAGGGTTAGGGTTCTTTTCTACCTCATTCTCTAATACAAAATTGTGCAGGTAGAACTCACAAAGAAGCCTTTTAACCTTTACACCATGTTGTTTGCAGCAATTTATAAAATCTTCAATTGTTCTTAATTCAATTGGTTTTCCAAATCTCATGACTTTATTTTCAACAAAAAGTCTTTTTCTAACAAAAAGAAGGCATAATTGGTGGCCAGAGACTTGCATGCCAAGACATCTATATATAGTGAGCAGATGGTGTCTGTCTGACTTATGACCCTGTCTAGTTTGAGCTTGATCTTCTCTATTTTCTCTACTACCTTTCTATATCTGTTGAAAGTCTCACTCTCTATTTCATTCATTTCCCGAAGCTGTCTCTATAACTCTTGATATTTCTGCTGGGAAATTATTTCTTGTTCAAGCCGTTCTAACGCGAGCAGAGCTTGTGCCAATTCTTCCTGAAGATTCAGTATAATGGGGTCATTATGTGTCATAATGTCCTTGGCTTGTATGCCTATCTGAGTGTTGATGCTATGAGAAAGGATATCTTTTATCTGTATTTCTTTATTATGGGAGGTCCAAACCTCCATCTGAGTGCCCATGCTATAAGAGGGTACACCTTCTGTTTGTACTTCTTTGTTATGGGAGGTCCAAACCTCCATCTAAGTAGCTACGTCTACTAAATTTTCATGCTTTTCATCTTGGGTGATGACTGGTTGAGTTGGTATGGGCTCAATTTGAAATCTTGTAGCCCTACCTTCATATAATTCTGTTTGCACAGCTAAATTTGCTATCTTTGGGGTATTGTTTGGAACCTTTCTCATTATGATTTCTTTTATTTTCCTTCGGAGTCTTTTAATCGTCTTGTGAAGCTTCTGTTGTTGTTTTCTTAGCTTCTTCAATTTGGATCTATACCTTTTTGGAGGAATAACTGGTGTGATGATAGTTTTGTTAATAGCTTCTGTCTGTAAAGAGCCTAGTTGTTCACCTTGGCTCTGTTCCAATAAGACCGTGTCTCTAGATTGATTATCAGCTTCACGCATAATCTCTGTCTCTACTTCTTCTTCTTGGTCTATGTTTTCTGGGTCTAGACCTTCATAGCTGCTTTCCACTGGGAGCATGTCACCAGATTGGTTTTCTAATTCCTGAATGGCCTCTACATCTGTTTCTACTTTGTGGCTTACATCTTTTGAGGGAGATAGAATTCTGGTATAGCCAGAATTCCAAGGAGATTGGGTTTTTCCTAAGTTAAGGTTGAGAAGTCCTTTAGGTGGTATGTAGACATTCATGTTGGCCAGGACCTGGGCCATCTCAAAATCATGCAATAGATCACCTTGGGGGCTTATATTTGGTGTTGGGAGAGGTCCCAATTCATTTCTTTGTTCATCTTTAGAATGCCCTATTCCTTTCTCAGGTTCTGATTCAGGGTTATCTTGTCTTTCTAACTCTAGCTGCAAGTATTGTTCACTTACTAGGCTAGATAATTCTATAAGTTGACTAGCGCTGCCTTGAGGATTTTCAGACACTCCCTATTTTGACCTCAACCTTGTGGATCATCTATGTTTGTGAGGTATGCTTCCTAAAAGTGCAATCCTCTTTCTTTTTGGAATAGGGTTAGGTGCTGGAATGGCTACACCTCTTTGGAGGGCCAAAATTTGATCATCCCATGCTAATTGTTGTTGAGCAAGGTTATCGATAACTATTAACCTGATCAGACAATGGTAGCTAATTATTGTTTCTATGTGTTGGGACAGTCTCAGCCTCTCGGGAGTGTCATGCAGTAATGAATTCAACAATGCAAGCAAATTAACAGAGCATTTTTGTTTTAAAACTGCTAAAAGTTTGAGTTGCCGCGGCCTTACCACATCTTTATGCCCATTGTAGGTAACATAGTTTTGGATAATTCATGCCAATTCTCCTCATGGCTCTCCAAGAGAAGATGGACATGCCGTTCTGGATTAGATCCTACCCTTTGTCCTTAAAAGCCTCGATACCGTCATGTAGCTTTAATCGCTTGCCAGCCCATATTGGTCCTTCTGCTGGCAACCCAGACACTTCTACTATCAGAGCGTTTGTTATAGTGATTTGTCTCCCTCTTACCACAGATTGTCCATTCTGTAGATTCCGTAAAAATTCGATGGTGATTTCCTCATTAGGGGGTTGAAATCCTGTAAAATATGCCATCCATCTTGCGTGAGCTAGAATTTCCTTAGCTTCATCGGAGACAGCCAGTGTTAATGGTTCTCGGTGCACTATTTTGCCTCCCATAATGCTTGAATTCTACAAACGATTAGTGTAGCGGCGAAATCACAACAACGAATAGAGCTGAGTGATGGAACAAAAAATGGTTGTAATGGCTCTATCAGGTGATACTTTATAAACATAAATATCGTTATCGAGGACTGTTATAATGTCATATGCTCTGTGATCATGGGATGTCGTATTGCTCTACAAAATAAAATGAAAAGATGACAGTGCGTGCATAAGTATACTGGAGGTCCTCGCCCCCTTCGAAATAATAGGTCACCTATAACCAAATGAATGAAAGGATAATGCGCTGGCGGTGAAGTACAAGGGTAATGAAAGTGGCAAGCTATTCATATTAATGAAAGGATCATAAAAGATATTGGAGTGATGAAAAAAAGGTGTGTAATGAGAATTATCAATAAGTGATAAGATGTTGTGAGGTGATGTGATAAAGCAAAAGCACGACATATGTAGGAAATAATGCTTTACTGTTGTTATTCCACTTAAAACTATTGTGATTGATTTTAAAATATTAACTCATGCATAAAGGTCCAAGGTAAGTTAGGGACATAATCTCTCTGTAGAAAAGATAGAAACATAAGAAGAGGGTATTATAATAATTATTGATGTAGAAAATAAAACTTCAATACCATCAGCAGAGCTTTTGTTGCCTACATGCATCCATAGCCTTGACAGAGTTGCTTTCTAACCCTTGGGAACCATGGTCCTCTATGTGTAATTAGGGAAGTGCATTATTATTTCCATAGTAGAGACCAATGTGCTAGCATGGTAACCACATGAACACATTTCCATTCACTGGGAAGTAGCAAAAGTGGTCAAGCCAACATATATACATATATAATATACATACAATAGATACTATAAAATATATATATAAATATATATATAACATATATATATATAATACATTACATATAATAATATAATATATATATATTATATATAAATATATAATTAATATTATATATATATTATAATATAAATATATATAGATTATTAATTGGATATATACAAACAACACACACAATATATATTTAACACTCCCCATTTATATATAGCGGGTGGCTCAGCCCTCCTTAAGGGTAGGGATGGCAGAAGAAGTTTGAACATATCAATAGAAAAAATAATATACCCATAATCTTATTGATAATAAACAGAGAGAGTTATATGAGACAGGGGAGAACCAGCATGGTGCATATAATTAATCAGTTTGATTTATAGTGGAAATGAGGACAGTGAAGTGATATAGATAATTGTGTCCTTTCTTTTTCAAACATCACAAAGAAATCTTATTAAAGATGATAATATTCAAGATATTTTCCTGTTCTAATAGGCTCCATACTTGTTGTCCTTAAATATGTATTGTACTTTTATGCCATAAAGAGGATCATAAAGAGTGGAGTGGGATGGTCTAGGGATGATCATGCAAGGGGAAGAAAGGGTGTTCTAAAAAAATACTCACAAGGTGTTGTTCCCTGAAGGGAACGACAAAAGAAAACCTACAAAAAACATTTTGTTCCCTATAGGGAACAACAGTTGTTCCTTGTAGGGAACAATAGCTATTCCCCCTAGGGAACAACAAAGAAAAACATGTAAAAAAACTGTTTTTCCTTATAGGGAACAACAGTTGTTCCCTGTAGGGAAAAACAAAGGAAAAATACACACAAAAGGTGCTTTTCCCTATGGGGAACATCAGTTGTTCCCTATAGGGAACAACAAATCAAAATACATGTAAAAAGGTGTTGTTCCCTGTAGGGAAAAACAAGTGGAATACACACGAAAATTGTTGTTCCCTAGAGGGAATAGCAGTTGTTCCCTGTAGGGAACAACAAGGGAAATACACACGAAAATTGTTGTTCCCTATAGGGAAAAAAAGTTGTTCCTTATAGGGAACAACAAAGAAAAATGCACGCAAAAAGTGTTGTTCCTTATAGGGAACAACAAAGAAAAATGCACGCAAAAAGTGTTGTTCCCTATAGAAAGCAGCAATTGTTCCCTGTAGGGAACAACAAAGAAAAATACACACAAAAAGTGTTGCTCCCTATAGGAAACAACAGTTGTTCCCTTTAGGGAACAACAAATCAAAATACACATGAAAAGTGTTGTTCCCTATAGGGAACAATAGTTATTCACTGTAGGGAACAACAAAGGAAAATGCACACGAAAAAGTGTTGTTCCCTATACGGAATAGAAGTTGTTCCTTGTAGGAAAAAACAAAGAAAAATAGGAAAATAATCATCTCTACTCTTCTAAGCAAATCCAATCAAATAGAAAGTAAATAGAAAAGCAAATTTATGTACAGGTTTCAAAAAAATAAATTCTTCATTGAACTAGTGTTGTCGAAGAGTTTCCTTCTTTAGCGAGAATTTGTATTGTGGAATCTTCACGTATCTGTTGGAAAAAGGATTCCCTTGTAAGTGGTTTGTGGTAGAGGTGTACTCAATGTCCATTTTCTTTAAAATATTAGCCAAACCCATCAATGGTGGCTAATGTAAGCGTGCCATTATCGTGCACCTCTTGTATCTCATAGGGACCTAACCATTTGGTCTGGAGTTTGCCCGAGAAACCCTGGAACCTAGAATCATACAGAAGTGCCTAGTCACCTTCATGGAATATCTTTTTCTTGATGAGGGCATCATGCCATTTTTCTCTTTCTTGTTGAATTAGTGCAGTATGTTGAAGAGCTGATAGCCGGATTTCATCCAATTCATTTATTTAATGTAATCTGTTAACCTGCGCTTCATTCAAATCCAACCCTACTTCTTGGGATATTCTCAATGTCTGAATTTCAAATTCTATGGGGAAGATAGGTTCTTTTCCAAACACTAGCTGATATGTGGAGTATCTTGTGGTATTCCTCTAAGTCATGTGATATGGCCATAGGGCTTCTGGTAATCGGGTAGCCCAATCACATCTATGTGAGGCAACTGTCTTTGTTAGAATAGCCTCAATTACTTTGTTGGTACTTTCTACCTAGTCATTTTCCTGCGGATGGTATGGAGATGTGATTCTGTGCATAATGTGATGATTTTTTATGTAGCAGCAATCCTATGGCCTACAAATTGGGCCCTCCATCCATAACTATTTCTCTGGGCAAGCAATACCACACGAAAATTTGGAAAAGAAAATGGATTGATGTGTCCTTTGTTGCCCTTGGTAATGCTTTTGTCTCCACCCATTTAGTCACATATTCCGTTGCAACCAGTATATATGTCTTTTGATTATACGATGGGTTTATTGGGCCAATGAAATCTAACACCCAACGTTCAAAAGGTTCGATGACTAACTGTGGATGTAAGGGCATCTCGTCAATCTGACTAGGGCAGGCCATTTTTTGACAGCTATCGCATGCCTGGAAAAATTTCTTGGCGTCCTTAAAAATGGTGGGCCAATAATAGCCCATCTGTAAGACTTTATGTCCAGTTCTATGGTCTGCAAAGTGATCACTGCAAGGTCCATCGTGGTAGGCTTTGAGGATATTGAAGATTTTGTCTTCCCTGACAAACCTTTGGATATGTATATCGGCTCCTGTGTGAAAGAGGTATCCTCCGATCCAGGAGAACCGAGTGTTGCATTGCACTATTAATTTTCTTTCTCTAGGTGTCAGGTGCTTGGGTAAGTTTCCCACTGCTAGGTAAATCACAACATCTGCATACCACGGTGCTTTCATAGTTACTGCAAATAGGTTCTCATCAGGGAACTCATCTTCTACTGCCACTACGTCGTCTGTTTTTGGCACACGTGAGAGGAAGCCTGCCACCAGATTTTCCTTTCCTGGTCGATCCTTGATTGTGATGTCAAATTCCTACAAAAGGATTAACCATCATGTCACTCTTCCATTCGTAATAGTTTTATTAGCTAAATATTTGATAGCAGAGTGATCAATATACAAAACCACAGGGTATCCTGTTATATAGTGTTTGAATTTATTAATAGCATAGATTATAACAAGAAACTGTTTCTCGGTCACGGTGTAATTCAACTCAGTAGGAGTTAAATTTTTGCTGATGTAGTATATCGCATAAGGTTCCTTATCTTCCTCTTGGCCGAGAACTGCTCCAATGGCTGTATCTGATGCATTGGATGAAATCTGGAATGGTAAATACCAGTTCGGGCCCCATAATACTGGGGTTGTTGATACTAGTCATTTTAATTCTTCAAAGGCAATGTCACATTTGTCAGTCCATATAAAATCAATATTTCCTGTCAAAGCATATAATGGTGTAGCAATTTGGGAGAATTTATTTATAAATCTTCGATAATATCTAGAAAAACGAAAAAAACTATGTACCTCAGTTTGAGTGCAGGGGGTAGGTATTAAGAGGATTATCTGAATTTTTGTTGGGTCTACCTGAATTCCAGCTGCTGAGATGTAATGACCCAGGATCAGGCCTTTGGTCATCATCATGTGGCATTTCTCGTGGCTTAAGCAGAGCCTAGTAGCAATGCATCTTTGCAAGACTTTCTCCACCGCCTGTAATGAAGGCTTGAAGTCATCTCCATAGGATGTAAAATCATCCATGTACACCTTGAGCCCCTCATTTATCAAGTCTGCAAAAAAGCTGAGTATGGCTCTCTGGAATGTGGCAGGTGCATTGCACAGTCCGAAAGGTAATACCCTATAAGAAAACGTCCCCCAGGGGCAGGTGAAGGTGGTCTTATCTTGGTCTTTAGGGGCAATTTGGATTTGGTTGTAGCCACTGAAGCCATCTAGGAAAGAGAAGAATTTTGCACCTGCCAATGTGTCTAGAACCTGGTCAATGAATGGGAGGGGAAAATGATATTTTTGTGTTGCTTTATTAAGTTCGTTGTAATCAACACATATATGCCACTTCCCATTATTTTTAGGAACCACAACTAATGGAGAAACCCGTTTTCTATTAGATATAGGATAGATGAAATTTACATCTAATAGTTTCTGTAGTTCATCCTTAACAACATCCTTTAGGTGAGGGTTTAATATACATTGAGGTTGTCGAATGGGTCTCGCATCTTTCTCAGTATAGATGTCGTGCGTACATAATTCGGGGTAAATCCCTTTCATATCTGGGTAATCCCAAGCGAAAGCCTCTTTATATTTTCTAAGGAGTTGGATAAGCCTCTGCTATTGGTCATTAATCAGGTTTTTGTTTATGTTTAGGACTTTTCCTAGCTCAATTTCAATGGGTTTGCTATTATAAACAATTGTTGTTGGTATTGTTTGGTCATTGATATCTTTTAAGGGATATTGAATTTCGTTATCTAGGGCTACTTCAATCATGTGACATTTTAGATTAGATATGGAAGCTGGGTGATTAATGTAAGTGTTAATAATGTCATCTTCTATTTGATTCTTAAATTAAAGAGCATTTGCTACAGTTAACGGTGATCAGATATTTCCGGTTAAATATGTTACAGGTTGTTTCCTAGTTTTTATTATAGTTAGGCTTAGCTGAGCTAGAGGATATAAAACTAGGTTCTTCACATTACTTCCTCTTGCTATAGTCATACTGCCTGTTCGACAACTTATATAAGCATCTGCAGTAGCTAGACAAGGTCTTCCTAATATTAGAGGATGTCCATCTAACCGGTTTCTAGGATTAATAATCAAGAAATCTGCTGGGTATTCCCAAGAATCTACAGACACCATTACATCCTGTAATGTCCCTTCTAGTTTGACAATTGATTGGTCAGCAAGTTCCAACAAAGTCGTAATTGGATCTAAGGATGTGATGCCAAGTCTTTGACAAGTTATTGTTGTGAGAATATTAATGGCTGCCCCTAGATCGATTAATGCATTGGGAAAGGAAAATCCATTTATTTGTACTATGAATATAGGGTTTCCTGGGTCCTCATATTTCACCAGTGTTTCTCTACTTGATAATAAATCAGACAAAGTTCCGACTACATGGACAGTTAGTGTTGCTTTTATTTTCCTCGTAGGCTTTTTGGTACACAATTCCTTAATGGTTTTTGCATAGATTGGAATGTCCTGAATAGCTTGGAGAAGGGGTATTTTTACACAAAGATTTTCATCTCCCAGACTAGGAAATTTATTTTCTTTCTAGTTTGCTCTCAAAGTAAGAGGAAGATCGTAGCCACATCCATGGCCCCTGGGAAGGGATCCTCCACACAGCAGAAGCAGGTGGATACAGTCATGAAAGAAGACATGAACATCTTCTCCTCACCCATAGGGGTACTATTGCACTGTCAGGTCAAGCATTCGTTCGATCTGACTCCTAGAGCACCTCTACCCAACAGGCCGATATATCGCTGCTCCATGGTAGAAAATGCCAAGTACAAGCAGCGACATGATCAACATCGAGTGCCACACAAGTTTCAGGTGGGCAACAAAGTTTGGTTGCATTTGCAGAAAGAACGCCTTACAAGAGCCCATCAGAAGCTCAGACCACTCCGATATGTTCCTTACACCATTAACAAATTTGTGGGAAACAATTCTCTAGAGCACACCATTCCCCTATTCCTTGGCTTATAATGAGTGTTCAATGTGGACTACCCTCGACCACTTTCCACCATTACTGGACACATCAGAGATTGAAGTACAGCTCACTAGGGACCAAGTTTAGCAGAAGTTAATCCATCTCATGGAGGCACTCAACGCAATGGGGACCTTTGCTTCCTAAGGGGGGAGGAATGATCCAGGTGGATATTGGTCGCCACCTACCTATTCCACTTGGATCCCCAACACTGTCTCTTTCAGTTTTTCAATTTCCTTAATTGTAGCATAGTTTACTATTTTTGGCAGTTTTTCAGGTGTGGAGCACTTGGAAGGTATGCTTTTTTGACAAGCAATTTAGTGGCTTTTCAATAATATTTGTAACCTTTTCTGCATTGTGAATTCAAAAGAGATAAAGGATTTTAATAAAATGTGCAAGAATTGACAAAGGAAGCTCAATTACTAATAATTGTCGTTTTTCTATGCAAGAAGACGTGGAAGCAAGGAGTTGCCGTTCAAAAGCGAGAAGCAGAGGAAGAATAACTGCTGTCCCTCCAGAGGGGAACCGGATGCGAACAAGATCGAGCAAATCATAGCTGAATAGCCCAGGAAAGGAAGGAGGGATACCGAGTCGGCGAACGCGAGAAAGAAAAGTGAAGGATTAACCGATTGGCGAATCCCTTAGGATCTTCGATCCTGAGGGATCGCTATTTTACTTATCTTTGTTATCTAGATACCTCCGTCGTTACTTTTATATAAAGGAACAACGTCATTGAGCAAGGGGACTACTGTTTTTAATTTTAAGCTTCAGAACAAAACTTTGATCATCAAGTCTCACTGAGACCTGGTTTTGTTATACATTTGTTGATGCATTAATATAAAAGACTCGTGTTTATTTCATCTCTGCGTCTGGAGTAATCTAAGGCATTGTACCATTGGAAGCTAAGGGCCCGGCTCCGAAGGACACTTGCTTTTGTATCATTATACTGTGATTTATGTGTGGTTTGTTTATATTTATTACTCAGTAATCTGATACACCTTTTATATGATATGCTATGCTCTATTATGATCAATATATGAATGATTTCTCCATGTAATGACTCTGCACTATATAATTGGATCTATTCAGGGTTGAATTGCATCTTTAATCAGCTATTTCTGTAACAGAGTGTCGATATGAATGTTACTGTCATTGGATCCATGTGAAATAATACTTGTTGGGACTTGAAAGTAATGTTACTCTGTTTAGAAACATAGTTATATCATCCATCATTCTCAGATTACTATATTAGTATAGAACATGTATATATGGTTGATGGTTGATGTTCCATAATTCATCAAGGAATGTTGTTTCATAAAGTATATCTTATCTAGTTTTCTTGAAGAGAAAAGCAGAGTGTGAATCAGTTGGTTTTAACTCGCGAGATTCAGTTCTTTCGATTGTTGTTCCATTTTACTGTTGTTCCATTTACTGTTGTTCCATTTTACTGCTGTTTCATTTTACTGTTGTTCCATTTATTGCTGTTCCATTTTACTGCTGTTCCATTTATTGCTGTTCCATTTCCATTTTTCTGTTCCATTTTACCTTCTGCCATTTTATTTACCTGCCTTTGTTGTTTTGGTGTGAGAGAAGGTCTAAGGCTGTAGTGAGCCTCAACAAGACGCTGCCTAGCTCCCAGACCTATAAGTCCATTCTCTAATTTCCTTTTTATCAGTTTCTAGAGGGATGGGTTATTGCTTCCGTACCCTTGACTGATCAACTGTCTTGTGTGATTCTATCTTTTGGATTAGTTTAGTTACAGCTTAGCATCTGTTTTCTTTTGTATCTTCTGAACACTATACTACTAAGAATTACTCGGACAAATAGCCTCAGATTGAGCTACTCTTTGCAATAACAAAACGTTCCCGGATTGACTTATTAATGTGGAATAATTAGAGGTGTGAGAGACCCTAGTTGTAGCTCTACATTTTGGCGCCATTACCGGGGAAGGAGTATAGCCATTTGCCTTTACAGAGTAGTGCACAAATCTGCTAGGGGGGAGTTGGATCTTAAAAACGGAAGGTAAGAACCTGCGTACAGAGCATGTAAAAGCCCTGCTCCACCGTCCGCTCTCTTAGCAGAATTGTTGGTTGAATAGGATTAAGTAGTTTTTAGAGTGCATGACTAAGCAGAAAAATCTAGAAAAGAATATCAAACCTTCAGCCAAACCTGAAAAAGCCAAAGGACTGGTGACCCTTGGTCGAACTACCTTCATAGACGAAATCTACAAGAAACCTGAATCTCAGCCGTCGGTAGGCCTTAGAAAGATTAATTCTAAACAGCCTACTAGCTCCCTTCAGGCCACAGCATCACCATCTGGGGCGTTTGCTGAGGTGCATAGTCAGACTGATGAACAGGACTTTCAAGAAATTGAAAATTCTGTGTCAGAACGACTGCAGGAAGGGAATTTAAGCAACCTTTGTGAAGGAGAAGGGGAAACAGGGGAAATAGGAGAACCAAGGTCTCCTTCTAGGATAATCCAACTGTTAAACAGCCCAGGTAAGGGGAGCGCGGTCAAAGTTAATATTGAAGGCACCCCATTCCCTCAGATAGAAATTCCAGATAAGGGAAGTGTCATTAAAACAGTCCCTGCCAAGGCCGTTCCTTCTCAACCTAGGAACACCCTCCTAGAAATTCCGGAAGGTTATTGGCACATATTTGATCCTATGGCGCAGAATTAGCCAAACACTCAAACTTCTACATTGCAATATCCT
>APFE030450883.1:0-35190 GCA_000404065.3 Pinus taeda | reverse complement strand
CTCCGCCCCCCCTCTAACCCCCCGGTTCACTACGTAGGTTAGTCATGGAAAGAATATAACACAACCCAACACCCAGTTCACTGTGTGGGCTAGTCATGGAAAGAATAACACAACCCAACATTCTCCCACTTGTTATTTTCTTTCCACAGGGGGCCACAAGAGAGCTTAATCATTTATCCAGCCCTGCAACACCCATTGTTTCTCTACATCAAGAGAAATTCTCAGAGCTCACAGATTTTGTTAATGAATATGCAGTAGTCTTCAAAGTGCACACCTTTACCAGCAACACCTCTTTGTCTTCTATCATATCCCTCACAAAGGGATACTGAACATCAATGTGCTTTGTCTTTGAATGGTAAGCAGGTTTCTTGCTAAGAAAATTGCACTTTGGCTATCACAGTCTATCGTTATAGCTCCCTGTACTAACGACATACTTGAATACAATCTCTACAACCGAACTACTTTCTTGCTTGTATGAGTGGTTCCCATGTATTCTGCCTCTGTAGTTGATAGTGCCACTATAGATTGTTTCTTACTCATCCAACTGACTACACCTCCAAATAGGTTAAACACATGCCCACTTGTAGATCTTCTCTAATCCAGATCTCTAGCCCAGTCCGCATCAACAAATCCACATGTATCCAAAAAAAAATTCAATCCTGGTCTTCCTTGGTAGCACAAACCATAATCACTAGTCCCACGCAAATACCAGAAAACCTGCTTCACTGTTGTCCAATGTTCCTTCCCTGATTTTGACATAAACTTGCTTAATACTCCCACTGCATGTGCAATGTTTGGTCTAGTACAGACCATCACATACATCAAGCTACTGACTGCACTTGCATATGGAACACGGGACACATCCTCTTCCTCTTCTTGTGTCTTGGGACACTGTTCAGTAGATAACTTTACACCTACAAGAATAGGAACATTCACAAATTTACTATCCTGCATATTAAAACTCTATAGTATTCTCTCGACATACTTCCTTTGGTTTAATTAGAGCTTCCTTTTTGCTCGATCTCTTTTAATTTCCATGCCCAAAATATAGTTTGCAGCACTAAGATCTTTTATGTCGAATTTGGAGGACAATTGGGTCTTCAAATCCTGGATAATTTCTTTGTCATTTCCAACCAGCAACATATCATCCACATACAAGACCAGATAAATGACATGGTACAAATTAATTTAAAATACACATAGTGATCTGTTTTTCTCCTGGTGAAGCGAAGTCCCCGTATAAATGTATCAAATTTATGATACCACATCCTTGGTCACTGTTTTAACCCATACAAAGACTTCTTAAACTTGCATACCAGTTCTTTCTTACCCTTCACCACAAAGCCTTCAGGTTGCTTCATGTAGATCTCCTCTTCCAGATCCCTGTGATGAAATGTTATCTTCACATCCATCTATTCTACCTCAAAATCAAAAGCAACAGCAACAGATAAAATTAATCTAATAGAAGCTACCTTGGCAATAGGAGAAAAAGTATCACCAAAATCAGTTCCCGGAACCTAGGAATAACCTTTTGCTGCCAACCAAGCTTTGTTCTGCATTTGTCTTCTTCTTGAACACCCATTTGCTTCCAATGGGTTTCCTTCCATCTGACAACTCCACCAGATCCTAAGCCTCATTTTTGTGCAAAGATGCCATTTCATCAACCATGGCCTCTTTCCAGTGTTTTCCATCCTTTGAATCTACTGCTTCCTTCACAGTTCTAGGATAATCGTCAGTAATAGATAAAGAAAAATTTGAATAGAAAGCAAATGGACTATACCTTTCTGGATACCTTCTTTCTCGAACTGATCTTCTCACACTTGGAGTTTGTGGCTCTTAATCTTCTGATTCCTGCTCTGTTGTAGAGTCTGATTCTTCCTCCTTAAGATCAAACTTTATCTTCTCAGGTTCCTTTGGTTGGACTTCATGTTTAATAACACCTTTTACCTCTCTGAACACCACATCTCGATTGTACACAACCTTCCTTGTTACTGGGTTCCACAACTTATAACCCTTTAAACTATCCTTATACCCAATAAAGATGCACTTTTCAGATTTACTATCTAACTTGGTTCATTTCTCCTTTGGAACATGTACATATGCATCACATCCAAATACCCTCATATGTGAAAGAGAGGGTTTCTTACCAGTCCATACCTCCTGTGGAGTCTTATCCTCCAACTCTGATGAAGGTGATTTGTTGACCAGGTAACATGTTGTATCCACTGCCTCTACCCATAATTCCTGTCCTAACCCAACACCACTAAGCATGCTTCTTGCCCTTTCCATCAATGTCTTGTTCATTCTTTATACAACTCCATTTTTCTAAGGTGTATATGGAGTAGTCTTCTACTGTGCTATACCACTATTCTTATAAAATTCTTCAAATTCCTTACTACAAAAATCTCCACTGCTATCTATCCTCAGCACCTTTATCTTCTTCTCTGTCTGGTTTTCTACCAGAGCCTTAAATTCTTTAAACCTATTAAAGACTTCAGATTTCTTCTTAAGGAAAGGAAATATATCTATGTATTCCTTGAGAAGTAATCTATAAATGATACATAGTACACAGGCTTACCTGATGATGGAACCTTCACAGGTCCAAACACTTCACTGTGCACAAGCTCTAATATCTATTTCACCCTCTTACCACCAGAGGGTAAACTCGCCTGATTCTGCTTCCCATATACAAAATTTTCTCAAAAATCAAAATCCAGAGAGCTATTACTCATACCTTCTACTATAAATTTACCATGAAGTATTCGAAGGCCCTTCTCTCCAATATGTTTAAGCCTTTGATGCCATAACATGGTTTTCTCTCCAGAGACCACTATATTTTCTACTCCACTTTTAGGAACCACAGAGTTTTTGCACCCATCAACAACAATGCTACCTTGCATCTTGTACAGAGTTACAATCTGAAATCCCCGAATCAATACCAGTGCTTCTCGAACCATCTTTCAGGTATCCTTCTCAAACACTATTTTTACAGCTAGATCATCCAGCTTGCTTACAGAAACTTGATTTCTGGCCAATGCAGGAATATGTAGAACACCTAGAAGTGTTCTAACCCTGCCACCTTGCAACTTCAACTTTACTTTTCTGTGACCAATGATTCTAGCCTTCCTGTCATCCCCTAAGAAGACATCACCACCATTGTATTTCTCATACTCGTAGAAACACTCTCTATCGGGAGTGAAGTGAAACGATGCACCTAAGTCAATCAACCATACCTTCTACATGTGTACTTGAAGAAGCCAAGTACACATCCTCACCTTCATCTGAGGTGGTTTTTTCCTCTGCAGAAGGAGAATCATCAGATCCCTTTCCTTTGTCAAGAGCTTTAGATTTACAGTCCCTCTTGTAGTTCCCTTCCTTTACGCATTTCCAGCACACCACCTTTACAGGTTTCCCTAGAGGTTTAGATATCCCTCTAAATTTAGTTCTCCCACTCGATGACTTATTTTTGTTTCTGTTCTAGGACCGTCCTCATACAGACAAGGCATCACCATTCTGGCTCTCCATAATTTTCTGTCTCATCTCCTTCGTCAGCAAGGATGAGACTATTTATCAAACTACAAGGTAGTTACATTGCTACCTATTGCAATAACCAGACTATCCCATGAATCTAGTAGAGAACACAACAAACTCATGCACTTATCTTCATCTGAAATTTTGATATCAACAGACGATAACTAACTTACCACAGTATTAAATGCATTTAGATGCTCTGTCACTAAGTCTACATCTTTCATCCTCAGGTTATACAACTTTTTCTTAGGAATAGTTTATTCACTAAAGACTTAGATTGGTACAAAGTCCCTAACTCGTCCTACAAGGCCTTAGCCGTAGCTTCCCCTGATACATTCAGCAATACTGAATCTAAGACGCATAATCGTATTGTTCTCTTTTCTTTCCAATCCACCTTCTTCCATTTTTCATCAGACACTCGCGTTGGTTTAGTACCCAGATCTACCATGATCCACTAATCTTTATCCACCAACAGATCCTCCATCTTAAGTTTCCACAACTCAAAACTCTCACCATTAAATTTCTCGATCTCTATCTTTCCACTCCTCACCATCTACTTTCACCACCAGAATCGATCCCGCAAATCTCCCACTGAAGGGGTCTACCACAATCCCGAGCGAAACCCCTTAGCAACAAAGGTGTCCCGTTGAAGCCAAAATAGTTTTGATACCAAATGTAGGTTTTAACCCTGTACAAAAATTACTTGCATACAAATTCTAAAACACAAAAAATAAACAATGCGAGAGGATAACACATAAAACACATATACATAGAGATTTTCCCATGGATCCCAAAACCGGGACTACCAGCTTGATTTTTCATTATGTTCCTTTCAATGTTACAATACATATTTATACATGTCAAAGCATCTAATACCATGGACCGAAAACCATCGCATCCAAAACCATGTGCTAAAATCATTCACAAAACTGTAGGTAGGTCCACCCAACCTAATATAGGGTCCAAAATTTTTTTTCCCAAGGCGCTACCCCAGACCTTATAGAGGGGGGCTACCCGCCCCCCTCAAACCCCCCAGACAAGGGGGTTGTCACTCCCCTTGTGACCCCCCCACTACAAAATCAGCACAATGATAGGGGGCTTCGTCCCCTCTCTAATCCCCTGGTTCACTATGTGTGCTAGTTGTGGAAAGAATATCACAACCCAACATAGTTCAAGAATTCTAATAGGTGAGGAAGTTTTGAAGCTTAAACTTTACTTTACCTTCAAAGAAATATTTCTATCCTTATATTCACTGCAAACTCTTAATCAAAGTGAGGATTTCTTCTTTTCTAAGTGAAAAACAGAGAAGGTATGGCACCTACCTCCCTTTGCTATGTTCTAGTGATGATAACCATTGGATAAATTGCCTTTATTGTCCACTAATAGCTCTGTATGCTAATCTCCCTGTATCCTATAGGTTTCCTGCTTGCTGTAGGTGTTGACTATTTCCTGTAGGTGTTATTTTAGGAATGCCGAGAGTAACCTCTTCTTTTGATGACTTGTCGAACTTCTCCTGCCTTCTTCGTATGGGAGTCAATTTTTATCTCTATTTATGGATGATTGTGTCGGGTGATGTATTGGATGGCCAAGTACGAGTACCTTATTTTGGATCATTGGTCCCACTACCATTTCATCATATCACCTTGTCTTGTAATCATCTCCCACTCTTATTCTCCATAACTTAACCTTTTCTGGATTCATGCCCCCTTTTCCTTTGATTTGACCTTGCCATGTGTGTAGTGGACTCACCCTTTTCTTCTCGTTACCTGATCTAGGGTGGCCAAGTTAACTCGCCACCTTCACTTATAAAATCAACTCCTACATTATTCCTACAGTTTAATCATATCATACTTATGAGGGAGTATTGGTAAGATGACATAACTGTGGGTCCTTTTCTTCATTGATGATGCATGTTGGATAGTGGTGCCAATTTGTTGTTCTTTTTGAGCTGCATATTTTCACCTGTATATTTCCTCTTCTAATGACTTGTTCTTTTGATGATGTAAAAGTGTTGGAGCTTGTTGCTGCTGGTCTTCCTACTACTGTTGAGCTCTGGAGGAGCTTTCACATCCTTGTAGTCCTTGTGCTGAAGATGGTTGCAGTTTCTGTGGTCTCTTTTGTGGGATAGGTTGCTAGAGGATTTCCTCCAAGATGTATACATGATGCCTTGTAGGTGCCTTTCCATTAAACTCTCACAATTTTCCTCAACTTTGAAGTAGAAAGGGTGTTGAAATGAGTGGAATATGGGGTTATGGAATGGCAGGTGAGGGATGTTGCTTTTGGTATGCCTCCTCTTTCCCTTTTTTTTTCTTTTGAACTTGATTCCATTGATGGATATCAGGGTGACATGGTTATGAAAGGTATTGGCTGAGGTGTTGTGAGGTAAATGGTATTTTTATATTCAAACGTAGGCTTGTGTCACCACCTTGCCATTGGACTACTCTTCCTGTAGTTTTCAAGACCTCTTGTAATTCCTACAGGAAACTCCTGTAGTATTATAGAGAATCCTGTAGAAAACACATAACTGCTTGAAATGATATGGAGTGGAGTAGATGGAAGACTAGGGGGATAATGGAGAATATGAGATGGTTGAAGTAAAATATAGTTTTTGTAGGGCATGTTGTCCTTTATATGATGTTCTTATCTTCCTCTTGTAGACCTACAAAACAGAATTGTCATTTTTGTATCTTTTTCTCTTTCCTCCTTTTTTTTGAAAAACAACTAGTCTGCCTCCAAGGAGGTTTTCATCCTAGCTACCTTCCCTAGGTGCCTCAAAAGAGGTTTTCACCCAGAGATATTTTATTATTATTAAAAAAATTTAACACTCTTGGGCCGCTTGAAGAGGTTTTCAACCCAATAGTTGTATTCAGGCACCTCATGGAGGTTTTCACCTGAGTCTCTTTATTTATTTATTTTTTCAAGGACTTGGTGGGGTGGAAGCTAAGACTTCATCAACCACCATCTCTGTCTTGCTAATTCTATTGATGAATTCCTCCTTTTATAAGGACTTTTTGTAGATTTTTAATCTATACCCATTGACAAGCAAAGGGACAGCCTCTGCATCAATGGTTCTTATTTGAATAGCACCATTATCATGACACTTTTCTATTACATAGGGCCCTAACCATCTAGTCCTTAACTTGCCTTTGAAATCCTTGTATGAGGAATCATACAACAAGGCCCAATCACCTTCTTGAAACTATTTGTCTTTAATATTCTTGTCATGCCAGATTTTCCTTTGTACTTGAGTCACTTTTGTGTGCAAGAGGGCCAACATCCTAAACTCATATAACCCATTCAGCTGGAGAAATATTTCCTGTTGTGCCCTTCTGATATCTAGATCCAGTTTTGTTTCCATTCTTAAGGTGTTGTATTCAAATTCAATGGACAACAGGGATTTCTTCCCATAGGCCAGCTCATATGGAGTGAATCTAGTGGTGGTCTTCCAGGTGGTAGTGTAGGCCTAGGTGGCCTCAACTAATTTGTCTGCCCAACCTTTTATATTGCTGCTAATCACCTTGGTTAGAATCCCTTCCAATGCTAGGTTGGTTACTTCCACTTGCCCATTAGCCTGTGGGTGCTAAGGGGTGGATTTTTTGTGCTTGATCTTTTGATGGCTTAACAGATTTTGAATCATGTGAGATGTAAATTGACTGCCTTGATCAGTGACCAATTCTCTAGGGTACCAAAACTTATAAAACACATTCTCCCTCAAGAATTCATTCACTTTTTCTTCTATTTCTACTTTGATGGCTTTGGCTTCAGTCCATTTTGTTAAGTAGTTAGTGCACACAATGATGTACAGCTTCTGTTTGGACAGAGGGTCAATGGGCCCGATGAAATCCATGCCCCACTTGTCAAATGGATTGAAAGTCACTTGAGGTTGTAGAGGAATTTCATCCCTTGGGGTAGGTTTCCCCATCCTTTGGCCTTGATCACACTGGCTAGTATACCTCCTTACATCTTGGTGAAGAGTGGGCCAGTAATAACCAACTTGTAGTACCTTGAATGTTATTCCTTTGGATGCAAAGTGACCTCCACAAGGGCCATCATAACAAGAGAGAAGGATTTCGAAGACTTCCTCCTCCCTGATCCATCTTCTCAGAATTTGATCTAGACCTAGCTTGAAGAGATTTCCCCCAATCCAAGTGAAAGGGGCACTTTTTCTTATGATTATTCTCATTTCCTTGGAGGACAAATTTGGAGGGAACTGTGCAGATACCAAGTAGTTTTCTATGTCAGAAAACCATGGAGAGAGAACTAAAATGAAGAAAAAATGTTCATCTGGTAGCTGGCCATCAACCATTCCTTCCTCCCTTGCAGGAAAATTCAATATGGATAAAATATATGCAGCTGAATTCTCCTTGCTAGGCTTATCAATAATAGTTAAATAAAATTGTTGCAATAAAATTAACCATATAATAATACGAGAACTTACATCAGGTTTATTCATCAAGTATTTAATTGCATCATGGTTGGTATGTATAAATGTCTAGTAAATAATAATGTAATGTCTAAATTTATTCAATGAACGCACAATAACTAGGAGCTCTTTTTTAGTTATTGTGTAGTTTAATTCGACTTTAGATAGATTCTTACTGATGAAGTAAATGACATAAGGTAGCTTGTCATCTATCTAGCCTAGAGCTGCTCCTATAGCTTTATGAGAAGCATTGACATGAATATGAAAAGGAAGAGCCCAAATTTGGGCCTCAGAGAATAGGTGCAGTAGTCAACTTGTCCTTTAGGGTGTCCAGGGCTTCTTGGCAGCTTTCTGACCATAAAATTTCGGATTTTTTGGCCAGTAACCCAAATAAGGGAGAAGCTAACTTGTTGAAATATTTTATAAATCTCCTATAGTATCTGACTAAACCTAAAAATCTTCTGACATCCCTTTGTTTCTATGGAGTCGAGACCCTTTTGATGATGGCTATCTTATTTGTTTCTACTTGCAGTCCTTCCTGGGATATTGAGAGACCTAGAATAGTCCCTGCAGTCATCAAGAACTCACATTTTTTAGGACTAAGGGATAAGTTCATTTCAAAGCATTTGTTTAGCACCTTTCCTAGGTTAGAGAGAGCCTCCTGGAAATCACACCCATAGGGTGTGAAGTCATCAATATAAATTTCTACTGCATCATGGACTAGCTTTGCAAAGATACTCACGACTGCTCTCTAGAAAGTGGCAGGAGCATTACATAGACCAAAAGGAAGGATCCTATAAGAGAATGTTCTTGAAGGGAAAGTGAAGGTAGTTTTATCTTGGTCCTCTAGGCTAATCTGGATTTGATTGTACTCACTGAATCCATCCAAGAAAGAGAAGAACTTCTTTCCTGCCAGACCATCTATCACTTGGTCAATGAAAGGTAGAGGAAAATGGTCCTTCTTTGTGGCTTTGTTTAGCTGTTGGTAGTCGACACAAATCCTCCACTTTCCATTTTTCTTTGGAACCTGCAGTAGAGGAGACACCCACTCACTATCTGAGATAGGGTAAATGAATCCTACATCCAACAACATCTTCAACTCTTCTTTGACTATATCTTTGAGAGTTGGATTCATTCTCCTGTGGGGTTGTTAGACTGATTTGCAACCTTCCTTGATGTAAATGTGGTGAGTAAACACTGAGGGGTGCAATCCCTTCATTTCTTTGTAATTCCAAGTAAAGGCATCCAAATGCTCTCTTAGCATATTACATAACTCTTCTTCTTGGTGTACAGATAGAGAGGGGTTGATTTTCAATGCTCTTTCAAGACCAAATTCTATTTTCTTGACACGAGTAGGGTTTGAGTCAGCTAAGAATAGATCAATCCAATGGTTGTCCTCGATTACTTCACTACTTCCTCCAAAGGCATGGTGTTGGGAGTTTGAGTTTAGAGGATGTGTTCAATCAAATCATCTTCATCAGACTATCCTCCTCCTATGGCAGTTTCTACAATATATATTTGGGAGGAGTAGACTTCATATTCTTCCTCCTCTTCTAACCATAAAGGTAAGACATGTTCTAGAGATGGTTGAGCAGGAGGGTACAAGACCACCTTCTTGGATAGATTCCCATTTTTTATAGTCATATTTCCATCCCTGCAGCTTATGTAGGCATCGACAGTGGCTAACCAAGCCCTCCCAAAGATGAGAGGATAACTATTAAATTTGGTCACAGGACCTCAAGCAGTTAAGGTTATGGTCTATCCAATGGTGGCCAACATGGTGAATAGACATTGACATTTGTTATGCCATGTGTCTGCTCCTCCTAAACGTTAAGTTACGGCTAGCCCGAATCGCGTAGTTAGCACGCTAATTGCGGAGTAGTGGTTAATTGAACCTATTTCATATTTAATTAAATATGAGTTTAAACTAGCAGATTTTTGGTGGTTTTGAATTTTTTGGTGCCAACTCCTAATTTAATGGCCCTAACTAGAGTTTTCCAGATTTGGAGGAGCTTTTCAAGGGAAAAATTATCAGAGGCATAACTGGAGCAATTTTCGACCAAATTGAGCGCAAGAAAAGGTGTTCCTAGCTAATTTTGACATTATGAACACATTGGTGTAGGTATCAGGAGTAGTAGAGCTTTGTAAACAACATTTTTTTTCCCATATTGAGCTAATATATAGGTCCAAGCCATGGAAGTTGGACCAAGGAGATGTAACCCAGGAGGGGTGAAATCCTTCATCAAAATACTATGTTAAAGTGTCCCTTTGATGGTTTATTGTAATTTGAATGTTTGTTGTTTAGTACTTGTTTTGAAGCTATTTTTTTCGTGTTTGTCACATTAAACTTGATGAAATTTACATGTTTCAATCACCAAACAACCTAAGGAAACTTATGCATAGGAAGCAATGAACAAGAACATGTTTATAAATATGTAATTGAAATTAGCACAACGAAACTAAAATTCAATAACAGATCACACAAAAACTGCCAACTTTGTTGTCGGCTCAAGTTTCTTCCTCAAATATTTGGAGACATCGAAGTAAACAGAGGCTCCAAAAATTCTAAAATGAGACACATTTGTCTTTCTCCCTGAGAAATCCTCCTCTGGTGTAATCATACCAAGAATCTGATGAGGTCTATGGTTATACAAGTAGACTATTGTGTTATATGCCTCTGTGCACAAATGGAATGGTGGGCCTTGCTCATGTATCATAGCTCTCACAACTCCCACAATGATATAGTTCTTCATCTCATCTACCCCATTCTTTTGTGGGTTGTGGGGAGCTATCCGTTTTCCTTGAATTTATTCTTTGGCACAAAATTCCCTAAGGTCATTCAAAACCTACTCACCTCCATTGTCACTCCTGAGAGCCTTCACCTTCTTGTCGATCTCTTTCTCAACTAGTGCCTTGAATTCTACAAATTTTGAGAATGTCTCATCCTTTTTCCACATGAACGAAATCCAACACTTTCTTGAGAAATCATCAATAAAAATAACATAGTACTTATGTCTAGCAATGGAGGTTATTGAGAAGGGTCCACAAACATCATAGTGGACTATCTCCAAGACTGGATGTGGTTTTTTGTCTCAATCATAGAATGTGGATTTTACATACTTCCCCAAGGTACAACCATTACAAACATCCTGCTGCTCAAGTGATCCTTTAGGGATGCCAGTGGTAATTTGTTGCATAATTTTTAAGATGCCATGATGAAAATGGCACAATATCCTATGCCATAGTTTACTGATATCCTGAATCTGTACTTTCTATTCCTTACTGCTTAACCCAATACATTCTTCCACATTAATTTTATACAGTTTCTTCACACAAACCCCAATCTGCTTCATCTACCCAGTAACTATGTGTCTCAGAAATGATTTCCATTTACTGAAGATCACATCATAGACAATTTCTTTCAGAATTGCTACAAAGATGAGGTTCTTCTTTAGGCCTGTTACAAACATGACATCTTTTAAGTGAAGAGGAGATCTTGAATCCCTCTTAAAGGTTACTGTACTAATCCTGATAGCATTGTACCTTCCGTTTCCCCCAAGATCAATATGGATCTGGAGATATTTCTCCTCCAGATCACTAAAAAACACTCTACACCTTGTCACGTGGAACGAGGCACCTAAGTCCAAGTACCACACACTCCCCATCATAGTGTTGGTCACGCATGTGATCAGGATGAAGTCTAACTCGAACTGTGAAGCCAATGCTCCACCCATTGCTCCCCCTGATTTATTCTTGCTAGAAATTTTGTGTGGAAACTTTGTAGAATAGTGCTCGAATTGATGACAATTGAAGCATTTTATTTTGGAAAAGTCTTTCTTCTTGCTCATTTGGCTAGATTCTCATTTGGTTTGAGATTTCTTCCCTTTTCCCTTCTTTCCCTTTCCAACCAATGAAATTTTTTCTTCATCCTCTCCCTTGGATGAAATTCCATCTTTGGCATTTCACTTGATTTCTTCTTGTACCAAATTAAACCATAAGCATTCCCAATTCGGTAATTTATCCCTCTTTATCACTGAGTTCTGGTAATGTGAGATTTTGGGAAGGCCTAGAAGAGCTAGGTTCACAAGGTCATCTTCTGCAAAATTCACACCAACCCCTCCAAGCTCATCCCGAACTTATGTAAATATGGTGAGATACTATGGAATAATATCATTCTTCTACATCTTAATGTTTTGAAGTTTGTCTTTGAGGGTCAGTTTCCTATGGTCATTGTTATTCTCGAATAGCTCATTCAGTGCCTTCAAAATTGTGAAACAAATTTCTTTCCCATGGATATTTGAGACAATGTGGTATCTCACTCCCTCTAGGATTATTATCCTCACCTTGGCTACATAGTTATTCCATTGGGCTATGTTATGGGCATCAGTTGATCCTGGTTTTAGAATGTTTGTCTTGACATAATATAGCAATCCATTGTCATCAAGCACTACCTCCATGCGATTATTCAAGGCAATGAAATTCGAGTTTCTTTCCAATGAATACTCTAATCTTATTCCATTGAAGGTCATTCTACCAACTCTAAAGAAATCTTGCTACATTGTGTTGGGTGTGGAGGCTAATTATCTTCTTCATTCAATGGTATCGCCACATTGGACCCCAATTCATAATGTGGAGGCAACGCTGCCCATAAATGTATGCCACTAGGGGGGTCCAGGGGGGTGACAACGATTATTTGGATCCTCCCGTGGGGGGGGATCGGGGGCAACACCCCCGAAGATAAAAATAGATGTAAAATTTCCTTGTAAAATTTTGTAATTTTGTAGTCAATCTGGAACGTTCATTAGGCAGAAATCTGATAGTATAAATTATGTTTAATTTAGGATTTTCTTCCCTAGAAGGAAACCCCTTGCTATATATGAGGGAATTGTATTGTGCCTATTTAGATCTATATTATGAGAGAGAAAGAGAGAAGAGATTGTTTGAGAGTGAAGAGGGAATTACAATGGACCTGTTGTAGGTTATATCTCTTCATTTTGCTAGATAATATAAAAGGAAGGACTGGCTATTTCTCCGTGGATGTAGCCCAAATTGGGTGAACGACATATATTCGTGTCTCTCTTGTTTTATGCATTTCTTTGTTTATATTTCTGCAATACATTTTATGTGTTCTATTGCTCTGTAGTATATAATTTTCTAACACATCGAAGCTGCAAATTCAAACCTCCTTAGGAACAACTTCAAAATTCTTGTTCTAATGTGAATCCTGCTCTGATACCATGTATAAATATGGTGATATAATTGAAACTTCTCAAGAAATTTAATCTAAATCAAGAGACACAATTCTACTCTAATGCTCTTCAAAAATTAATTCACAATTTTGAACAAAATTGACAAACATGCATCAATTACATACAGAAGTACACAAATTTATCTACTGGAAACCAACTGCTAAAAAACCCTTAATCATGCTTGCATTAATCAATTGAAAATAGAATGTATTACAGTTTATTTCTCACTCTAAACTCAACCTTCAAGTGAACAACTATTCTCTTTGCTCAATGAAAAGCTCTAACCCAGACTTAGTCAATTTCTGCCTCCACCTAAGCTCCTATTTCCTTGCACGAATCCTAAGGAAATTGACCCCTATTGTTTAGGAATTTCCTCCAAATTGATTGCACAAGCCTCAAGGATTGATCATTGATTTCATGCAACACTTGTACACTCCAGACTAGTCTACAACTGATGTTACACTGCCTTGGAATCTCCACCACAACTGAGTAGCTCGAATTTCTTCCATGCATGAGCTAGTTTTGGTTGATTGATTAGTTAACTGGATGATCTCTGAGTTATATTGTTGTCCCACTACAATATTGACCTCAAACTAGTTCTATTAACTATTAGAATTGGTTTAACTGAGTACAAATAGAAATAACTGAACTGGATTGCTACAAATTAGCAATCAACACATGTGAACTAAACTCCAAGCCCACTAACTCAAATTTACTAAGCTAATTGAGTGACAAGAGCCACCTCACCTCAGTTAACTACCTCCAATTTTTCTGCTAATGTGGAAATTTGGAATTTTCTCAATTTGACCAAGGCTAAGTCAAATTGAGCCTTTCTTGCTACACTTCTCAACATGGATTTATTTCGATTGATGGAGCCTAGATTTTAATCTAGAAAATGATGTTCCCTCAACAATTCTATTTTGGGTGAAATTTCATTTTTTCCTCTCCATTTCTAGAATGAAGAGACATTTAGGAATATTAGTAATGCTCTAAGCCGGTATAATGATCATGTTGAACCATGAGAAAGGATCCAATATTGTGTCAAGATATGTGTGGAAGTAGATCTAGATAAAGGTTTTCCAACAATGATTAATCTTTTGTTGGATAACTAGTTTCACTACCAAGAGGTGGAATATCACCAACTTCCCTAGAAGTGCAAGATCTTCCATGAATATGGGCATTTTGCTCAAAGATGTATAAAATTGGAAGAAATCCCAAAGAATAATGAAGAATGAGATCAATTATCATAGGAAAAAATGTAGGAAGGGAGATAATCGAAAAAAATTGGTTGTAAAGCCCCCTAAAGGTAATTGATAGATCCAAAAGATCCCTTTTCACCAAAGAAAGAAACCACATTGGTTGGTGGTTCCGCCTCCAGAAAAAGTAAAGGCTTTGGAATTAAAGGTAATAAGTTCAAAGCCATGAATCATGTATAGGAAGAAGGATAATTTCATGAAATTAAATCCCAAGAAAACCCCACTAAAGATTCCCCCTCCGGTGAGCTTTGAGGGTTAAAATGTGGAAATGTGAAGAAAAAAGGATGAAAAAGTCTTCCTTTCACCCAGAAATCCCAAAAATCTACACAGAGTTCCCTACATTAGTTCAATGTATGCAAAATATGAATGGAAAAAATAAATCCACGGGGAAAAGCATAAGAAACTAAGGAGGAAAACCAATAAGGATGTGAGGAGTGCACTAGAGGAAAAGGACAAAGTGTTGGGATCAAAATATTCCCTAGAGGTTGTTTTCCAATAGGTACCAAGGAAATCTAAAAAAAGGAGTGATTCTACCCATGTGAAAGGGGTCCCTAAATCAAAAGGTATATGATGAAAATCCTCTCCTGGAAATATAGAGAATTAGCACTAAAGAAAAGAATAATGGAAGTTAAAATTATAGTAAAGAAAGAAATCCCCTTGATCCTCTTCCTCTAGGAAACAATAATGGGGGAATATGAAGCCCTCAAAATATTCTCCAACTTATGGCAAGGATGTTAAATTCAGGTATTCAACTCTCATGGCACTTTAGGGGGATTATGCACTACATGGTCCTCCTCCCACTTTGCACTTCTCTCCTATCATTGCATTGTTCACTAATTGATTGTATATCTTATGTAACTACATAGTCAAAATATTTGTCATCTTATTAGTATTTATATGTTGGTAAATTATCAAGAAAAACTAGAATGTTGGTATTCTCTTTAGGCTTTAGAAGAATCTAAGCTAAGGAGAAAAATGCATCATGGGAGGGTATTTTAATACAACCCTTCACCCATAGGAAAATAAGAGAGGATCTCTAGTTTGAGATCCATTTCAAGAACAAATGGAATACCTTATTAGAAAATTTGGATTATTGGACATCAAACCACAAACAAATAAATTCACTTAGACCAATCAAAGGGTAGGTCCTAGTCATATCACTACCTGATTAGACAGGTCTCTACTAGTAATCTCCTTGAGTCAAAATATCTTGGCCTCTTCTCAAATTTTATTTGGAATGACTCAAAACATCCATTTTCATTGGAAATATGGTCTAAAGTGGATTGCAACCCTCTTACTTTCTAATTCAACCCATTGTGGCTTTATAATTCCGAATTTAAAGAGGTAGTCATGAAATCATGGGGAAGATGGGTCTTAGGATCTCCAATTTATAGATGGGAGAAAAAAATTAAATACTTAAAACTAGCATAGAATAAGTGGGCCAAGAAAAATCATCCATACACCAAAAACTCAATCCTTCTTCATGAAAATCAGTTAGAAGATTTGTAACAACACATGGAAAAAACATTATTTCTAAGGATATTCTTTAAGAGGAAAAGATTGAGTTTGAAAATTATCCAAGAAGAAGTGGAGGTTTTGAGACTTTAATCATGAAACTCGACACTTCAAGCAAGGAATTAAATCACTAATTTTTTTCACATGCAAGCTAGAATGTGGACATGGGAAATAAATATAAAATCAATTATTGTGGATGGGGAAAAATTTCATATTTCTCAAAGAAAAAAGATAGGGTAGTTCACCATTTAAGCTTTGTTAATGAAGAGTTAGGTATTTAAGAGGAATTAGCCAAGCATGATGTGTTGGCACACATTTCTCATTTGGTTATGTAAGTAGATAAATATTCTCTCCTCTAGCCCCTTTCAAAGGAGAAGGTATGGAAAGTGTTAAGCTGATTTCATTTTGACAAAGTTGTGGTTCCAAATGGGTTCTCAACCCATTTTTATCAGCAACATTGGTATCATATAATATTTTACTTTTGTAAAATGACATATTTGTTTTTCAAGCACAAGCTTGTTGGAGGTGGAATAAAATCCTCCTTTCTAATGTTAGTACCCAAAGAAGTAAGTATGTGTTTTTTCTCTTGGTTTAGGCCAATCTCCTTGTGTAACATGTCAAACAAATTGATATCTAAAATCATTATGCTCTAGATTAGGCCCTTCCATCCAAAGTTGATATATGAAAATCAAGGCAGCTCTATTAGCCATAAGTAGATAATGGAAAAAATTATTCTAGTTCAAGAGGCGATACATTCAAGAAATGTCAGAGGGAAGAGAGAGGTGGTAATCAAATTATATATTTCCAATTCCTTTGACTGGGTTCATCACAAGTTTCTATTTGCAACCATGAAACAATTTGGGTTTGATGAAAAAGTGATCCATTGGACTTTTGTGTGCATCTCCTACCTACAGATTCCCCCCATGGTCAATGGACACCCAAATGGTTTTTTAAAGCATCTCAAGGATTAAGGAAAGGCTTCCTTCTTTCTCCTATTCTATATATAATAACAACGAATTATTTGAATAGATACTTGGACTATGAAAGGAGAATGAATATGCTCCCTAATATTGGATTTGAGAAAGGTATAAAAGTCATTATTCATGCCCAATTTTTTGATGACACATTATTCTTTGGAGGCTCCTTTATAATTATTGTATCCACATTCCAATCAATTCTTGATAGGTTTATCCAAGCTTCTAGAGGTTAGGTAAACAAAGGAAAAAATCATATTTATACATGGAATACCAACAAAATTCTTCAAGGCTAGTTGAAGCGTATTTTGGGATTCTCAGTTGCAAACTCATGGAAAGCATTCAAATATTTGGGCATCCCAATTAGTTTTAAATATCATTATTATCAGAATTGGTCCCCAATTATTTCTAAATTGAAGCTAAAATTTGAACAATGGGGTGCTCACTAGCTCAATCCTACTAGCCCAATCATTATTATACAATTTGTATCATCTACTCTTTTGTTGTTCCAATTTTATCCCCATTGGGGATTCATAAGTAGATGTCACAAGAAATTTGTAATTTTTTTTGCTGAGGGGGAAAATCAAATGCCAAAAAAAATCACATGGATAAATGGCCCATCATTTGTACCCAAAATGTCATGGATGATTAAGCATATGTGATACGTCTCTTGTGAATATAATCATTGGAGAAAGATTGCTTTGGAGGTTGATATCTCACAAAGAGGAGTGGTGGAAAAGGTTATTAGTTTCAAATACTTCTCTAGTGATTGCGTAACTTTCTAAGAGTCCCATACTTGTGCTTGAGGTGGATCTTCAATCTGGAAACTTATGTCATAAGCTACCTTTATAATTAAAGAATACCTAAACTAAATTCCAAGAAATGGCTAGAAGATTAATATTTCGCATTGTGGGATCCTTGGGTGTCCATCATTAGTTTGAATCCAAACTATCTAACCTCTTTATGATTGGTTATATTCTCATGATAAGTCATCCATCAATATATCTCATTAGTCTAGTGATGGAAGATGGTTTGGTTGGGATCTCCAGTTGATTCCACATACCCTCAAGGCTGTTTCTCACACATTGAAAATTCATATTTCTTGTTGTACCCCTAGGCATACGAATGAGGAACATGTCAACGGTTGGAAATTATCAGATTATACCTTTAGGCAAGAAAATTTACATATGTTATTTCCTAAAGGCATTTCCACAAAATATAGCATTTGGGAAAAAGTGTTGGCTCCTAGAAGCCCTCCTAAAATAAATATCTTTTGTCGATCTCTAATTCATCAGAAAATTCTAACTGGAAAACTTGAAAAGAAGGGAATTTGAAATCTAACTCATTGTCTTTTTTTCTCCTCTCAAGAAGAATATATTGAATATCTCTCTCTTGAGTTTTCCTTCATTCATTTAGTTTGGCACTTTTTTTTTTCTCTATCTTGAGGTAAGATTATTCTAGCCTTATGTCAATGAGTATTTTACTTCATGGGATCACCATTACACATGCTACTTTCTTGGCAAGCTTGTCTTAAAAATTTATGGATTTTTATTCCAAAATATATATGCGAGAAAGTCTATCTAGCTAAGAACAAAATTATTTTTCAAGATGAGGAAATCCTCCCTCAAAGTGTGGCTACCAATGTTCTCTCTTTATTTTAAGAATTATGGTTTTATATATCTATGAGAATTACCTCCCCTCAAAACTTGATACTTTGGAAATGGCATGGATATAGAAATATTATTCCTTTTATTCTATTCCTCACATTCCCCCACATCCCCCACACAAGGAAACCTAACAACTACATTTACCCACTGAGGAATTTGTAGCATGACTCAAAGTTTATACCTTTACTATTCTTTGTTTTAATAGATCTTCCAAGAACAATTTGAGGGTGGAAAGGGTGAAGGAGGGGAGTCATGCTGTTATCATTTACCCTGGTGGAAATATATAAGTATTGTACGCATGGGATATGGGTTCTACTATCAATAATCTTGCAGAGGCATATGCATTTCTTCAAGGGCTATTAATATGAAAACATCACCATCTTTCTTCTCTAGTAGTGATTGTTGATTCAAATTAATTATGCAATATATCATTGTTGATATCATCCCATAGGATAAGAGTTTTAAGAATATTATTAATAGGATCAAAGGCCTCATCCATTTTTTCTCTTAATTATATTTTTAGCATATGCTAATGATTAACAACCAGAAATCTACTATCATGGATAATAATGGGGTTCAATTGAAGATAGGAGAAATAAATGTTAGTGGAATCATTATGTTTTTCCATATATATTGATTAAATGTTTATGAACCAAGGTAAAAAATCATCCCTACAGTACAATAACTCTTTTCAAAGCATTGGAAGCATGACACTAGTTCATGGCCTAATCCATGCATGGGAAACGTTAACAATTTAGAGAAGGTGGGAATTAATTCACACCTTTTTCATATTTGTGAGTATGATGATTTGGAATTATGGTAGAATCATGCAGGAGGGTGGGATATTATGGTGATACTTGTGTAGAATCCCTTGTTGCACTAGGATTAATCTACATTAGGTAGAATGGAAAATTCTCAAAGTAGGTCATGGGAAGCAAAAGGACAGTCAACATTCATTTCTTCCCCTATCAATCTCATTCCCCCTGAAATGGATTGTGTTGTACTTATACTATGTTGAGGTGGATTGGATTGGAGCAATTGTTAGGTCTAATCTAAAATATGAGGGTAAGGGATTTCATAGAATGATCATTTTATATAGGACCAATTTGGTGGTTATTCTCGGTGTTACAAAGGATCTATAGTAGTGTGGATAAATATTATATAATTAGTTACGAAATGATCTTTCTTTTTCGAGCTCTTGATGGACTGGAATTCGTACATTTTTTGTGGATGGGAATTTATGATTTATTCAAGAAAATTGGAAAGATGCCCATGGATGAATTTTATCCCCATAATAAATATTAGTGATCATTAGCTTTTCATGCATTATTTCCTCTTCTCTATGAGTCTGGATTTTTCCTCTGGTTCTACTCAACAATTTATTTTTTGTAGTTAGTCCTTCAAGATTAACAAGGTGAAATTCATTCAAAGGTAATAAGATGGCATATGTGATTCATCATCTCAGGTATCCTCCCTATGCTCTATACTCAATGGATCTCCTTTGAGGATTGTTATTCTCAATCTTGTTTATATAATACAGTATGATGGGAAATTGAATTATGTTGTTGTCGTGTGGGTGGCTTCTCGTCTTAGTTTTATCATATCATGCCTTCCCTTTTTGCACTATTTTTTTTGCTGGGTATCAATCAAGTTTCTTCTAATATGCATGGCCATATTTGGATGTAATCTAGGGTATGCTAGGATTTTTAAGTTGGATTGGGTTGTTATAATTCTCCTAGGGACAAACTTGAAATTGGGAGGGGAGATTCTGCATTTAGACACTTGTTCAATTCCATGGCTCCTTGATTATATGTAGTGTATTTGGGCATTAGTTTTATTTCTCTATGGAAAGTATTTTATTGGTATTGATTTTCCCTTGGATAGTAAAATAATTCATTAGTGTTTGTTTGGCTTCTGAATAGTAAGGGATAATTCTAATCAAGCTCATTTAAAAACAAATAAAAGTAAATATTCTTTCCATTTAGATGGATCATAATCATATGTTCTCTAGGTTAACATCATCATTGAAAATATTGATTGAAAATTGTACCTTCTTTTAGAATTCAGAAGCTGAAATCAATGCCATTCATTGGAAAGTGGAGGATATCCAGTGACTTAAGACAACAAAATTCAACACTTTCTTCAACTAGTACTACAACTAGCTCTCATCATCTACTTGTTCCAAATTTAAATGAACTATTCCAAGATATTGAAATGGCCTCACCTAGGATGTTTTGTATTTACATGATGCTTAGGTTATATGGAGTTAAAAATTTGTAAAATTTTGGGCATTTTTTTAGAAAGTCTTCACTTTCTAGTGGTCCAATCTAGAATATAAATATAGTTGGCATTTTGTAGTCATAGTTTGGATTAAAGCTTTCCTTTATCAAGGCTAGGTAGTATGTTATGATATAGTCTAATGTATTTACTGTACTTGTTGTACTCCAAACACAAATTTTACTTAATACAAACTCTCATGTGAATCCACACAAACACACACACATATAAGTTATTAATATAGTGAAATCAAACAAATTCATACTTTTTAGGAAAATGTATAATTTTTAATAATAAAAAATGATCTTTATTAATTATGTAAATTTAACATGTTCCAAATTATTAAAATACATACATATATATAATAGATACATACATACATATACATACACACACACACAAACACACACACACACACACACACACACACACACACATATATATTCCAGGGAAAAAAATCTCAATTTTTATCTAAGATAAAAAAATTAGCATTTGCATATGCCAAAGGGCATCCTTGTGAATAAGGAGCAAAATGTGTTTCTCCAAAAAGAGTGTAAGAATGGAAAAATCATGCTTGATGAGATCTGAAACATACCTTTTAATACTATATACATTGGAAAGTGGAGAAGATTAGTTATCTCCAAGGATCAAGAAGACATTATGTGCTCTGACCTTCCTTCTCTTCTGCAACCTTCCAAGTCCCTTGCTCCAAGTCCAAACCAACTTTAAAGAGTGTGTCTACAAGTATGTTCCTTAACCTGTAAAGATCAAAGGTAATCAAAGAAGAAAATGGGTTTTTTTGTCAAATATTATGATAAAGAGGCAATAGAGTATATATCATCAATCTAGCTTGTCCATTCATCCATTTTACAACCACCTTTGAGTCCCCATATATGTGAAGAGAGTTTATCCTTTGATGAATAGCAAGTTGAATAAGGAGATAGAAGAGCTCAACATAATTATTTCTAGTTGGCCCTAAATTTATAGATAAGGAGGAAAAATTTGAGTTTTCCAAGTAGATAATTTCTCCTACCTCACCCAAAGTGGGGTTGGATTGAAAAATACAATCGAAATAAGCCCAAGGAAAATCATTTTTTATGACAGTATCTAAAGAAGAATCAACATGGTCAAAATTTTGTTTGAGACTTAGGGAGTTCTACATATCAAAACTATAAATGGATATTTTGAGAAAGGAGCATCTTTGACCTTCAAATATTGCTTTATTCTTATGTAACCATATACCCAAACCCGCCACTAGAGGGAGTGCCTTGTGTTAAGGATTTCAATTTGAGGATAACCAATTTTTGAGTGAGCCTTGAATATTTGATCCTTGCCAATAGTAATAAGGGCCTTCTAGATCTTTTATTTATTTCCAAACCAACTATGTAAAGGGATAGGTAATGGAGATATTGGGGATGGATTCAAAATCTGACATAGAGGAAATTTTCTCAGGCTAATGAAGGATATTTTCTTGAGGATATCCCAATTTGGGGCTTTATTTCAAACAAGTACCACATAAAAATATTAGATACTAAGGTGAATTGAGCTTCCATAATTTCCCCCACCAAGTAGGCTCTAGTGGACCTTCTTGGTGAGATATATTGAGGTAACCATACTTAGGAGCATATGAACCATGTGGACTATGTGTTCATATTAAAGAATAATCCAAATAGGAAAGTGATACATGGGATTTCTTTAGAGATGTAATGTATGTTGGGTAATTTAATTTTTGATTAAATCACTTTCATTAAATCATAAATCCAGGGTTTGTGAACTTGCGAAGTATACTTGTAGTATATATGCTAGGATATTTTCTTTCAATCAAAGGATCTAATCTAATTTCAAGTTGAAATTTAAACCTATTTATGACAAGGTATTAGTAACCACACACACATGCTCTATCTTAGAGGCAAAATAAATTCAAGGCTTGAAAATTAATGAATTCAAAGTAAACTATGTTAATGTGAAAGACTCAAAATCTATTCTATGGAACAAGGAAATGAAATCTTATTCTATTGAGCTTTGGAAAGAAAAATTATTCTACTATGATTTGAAAACAATTTTAAGTATTGAATTTGAAAAAAGGAACTTATTCTATGAAACTTTGAAGCAAATTTAATTTGTGGGGATTGAAATAAATTCTAAACTATCAAACTTGTGAAAGCAGAGCTAATTTACCAAGCTTTTAATCAAAACTATTCAAGAAAGTAAGTAACCAAAATGAGAGGAGATATCAACGGAAAATTGAGAGCATCAGAGATTGCTAGCGTGTGTATTCTAAACCAAATATAGTCATAAGAATCTAAACATAAATCTTAGACTAAGCTTAAAAAGGAAATTCAAGGTAAATCATTTTTATGTTTTTGGTTTATTATCAAGTGCTTAACCTATAATGAAACAAAGAAAAATGAGGACAATTCTAATTTAAAAATAAAGTATTGAGATGAAACATAACATCTAAATGAATTGAACAACTAAAGGAAGCATATTCTAATATAGTTTCAGAGTGTAAATAAAATAAATCAAAATGACAAAAGTCATCTATACTATCTCACACATCCTAAAGGGGGGCTTCTGATGAGTGCGAGAGGTTAAAAACTTATATCACGAGACTGGAATCCCTAGAAAAATCACTAAGCATTCCATGAACAAAGCTTGTATTACTTGAAGAGTAAAAACAAAGTTCACAATAGAAAATGACAATATAATACTTATAAGCTTAACTAACTATATTTCACTTTCAAAATGAATCGTTTTTATAATGGTGTCAAGATTAACAACTTAAGGAATTATTGCCTAGAATCGAGAACTGAAATTGACATATAAGATTCTAGATCAAAATAGCACATTTGATTTTCATGATTCTCTACTGAAGAAGTGAATCATGAGAAAGCATCGTATCAACACATCATCAGCTTAAACTCAAGTCTTCAGATCTCACTCGCTTGTTATTTCCACGATCACTTTATTGTAGAATTTGTCTCTTGATACTTTGTGCAAAACAAGTATTGTGTAGCCATATTAACCATAATTTTGACCAATGAGACATGTTTATCATGTGGGTTTCCACCTGTGACTAGTAAGTGGACATCCATGCAGGTGACATTTGGCAACTATTCATCTATCTTGGTTGTTCTCTAACACATGCAAACCTATATAACTTAGGATTAATTGGTTGCGGAAATTCAAGTTAGCTGCAAAAAGTGCACATTTCAGTAGCTATAGTATGTTTTAAGCCAATTTTATAAATAAAACATAGATTTTGAGTTGTTAATCGATGATTACCTTTTCATTGTAACTTTCGTAACCTGGATGACCTTTAATTCATAAACGAGATGGAATGAAGTGAAAATGCGTAACAAAATGGATGGGGAAAGGCAAAACAGATTGTCAAAAGGAGAAAAATTTGGAGGTTCAACTATGTATTCATTCCATTCCAAGACCTAATCTTCCCTTAGGACTACATTTACAGATGATAACCAATGTTGCATACCAATATTAGGGGCCCCTATAGAAATATGATTCAGTGTGTGGATCCATTCCTCATATAAATAATGAAGAAGGGGATTCAAGAGGATGTGTTATTATTGGCTTCCTATCCATGGATCCTTTCCAATGAGAGTATTTGAGCCACTACCAACGTTCTATCTAAGGCCATTTCCAGTAATTAGAAAGGCTTGGATTATAACTTTCCAAATAAATGAACCATGTTTGGAGAATTTGTTTGGTAATTTGATCAATTTTAATGTGAGGTACGGATGCATATATTTTTGATACATTACTTGTGACTAGAGCCTAATTCCTTCAATAAGTTTCCAAACACCTTTTGTAGCTAGGTCACTTTCCAACCAGTGCACATTTTTGAAATCCCCATCCTCCTAATGATTTTGGATATGCAATCATGTCTCAAGTTGTCAAGGAAAATGTATGTTTCTCATAATTCATAGCCCATATAAATCTAAAGGAGAGTTGCTTGATTTATGAATAATACCTTTGTATATCCAAGAAAGGGAAGCCAAATATATTAGAATGGCTTCAAGAACCATATTTGCACAAAAAAGTCTCCCTGCCGAAGAAAGCCATTTGTTGCACTAACCCCTTATTCATTTTTCAATTTTGGCCAAGAGTCAGTTCCAATATTCTTTTAAGTAATTGTTTTGTTTAGAAAGAAGCCCAAGTATTTAAATTAACCTCCTACCTGATGAGGATGAGAAGAAATAATATCTTCAATGTTTGATGCTTCTTCTCTATTAAGCCATTTTCAATCAAAAGAGATAATTGTGATTTATAATCATTCATGTGGTTGTTGTGGAACTTTAAAGAATGTCCTTTAAGGAGTGAATATGAGAAAGATTACAATCATAGGAGATAAGGATATCATCCAAAATTAGGAAGTGACAGATGGAATATTGTTGACTAATAGAGATACCTATGAACTTGTTTCTATGAATAAAATTACAAAGGAGACATCTACATCCTTTTTCAATAGGGAGGAAGAGGAGAGGAGATTAATGATATCCTTATTTGAGCTCGCTTTCTAGATTAAATAAAGGGGAGGTAGCTACATTCATCAACAGAGCTAGAGAGGTGGATCTGATACAACTAAGAACCCAAGAGACAAAATTGTGGCAGAATTCTAGATGAAGCAATAAGAGTATGAGATATAGTTAATTTTCCCTATCAAAATCTTTTGATAAATCCATCTTGTACATGACTACCCTTTGTCTCTTAGTATGAATAGTATGAAGACCTTCTTGTGGAATACCAATAGCTTCAAGAATTTGACTTCCCTCAAGGAAATCAAAGTATCATGTGTGTAAATAAAATGGGTTTAAGAAAAATGGCTATAATCTTCATTGTTATCTTATAGATGGAATTACAAAGGGAGATCATCCTAAAGAGATAAAAGAATGATAGGTTTTCAACTTTAGGAATGAGGGTTATGAATGTAGAATTTAATGAGGCAAAAATTTTCCCCTCCAAACTAGATAAATTTACAACTATAAGAGGATCTTCTCCAATGAACTCAAAACATGCTTGGTAAAATTCAATGGAGAGACCATCCAGTCCCAAACTTTTTCCATTTTAGAAGCTATGAAGGAAGCTTTCTAATTCCTATTTTGTGAATTCTTCCATTACAGCATCATTTCAATCCTGATCAATAGAGTTGGGAAAGCAGACACAATTCTTAGGATCTTTTCAATGGTTGGTTTGTGACCTTGGTGGAAAATCCCTTTGAAGTAGTTGCATCACTCACATGTTATGTCTTTAAAAGATGTGGTTGAGGATCCATCAAATTTGTTGGTAGCCCAAATAGTATCGATAGATGTGGAAGTACTCAGTGTCATCATCCCATTCTTGTAACCATATTCCAGAAGGATACTTTTCCTTTTATCTATAATATTTTTATCATTAGTTTACTTTCTTCAAAAAGTGAGTTAGGCTCATTATCACTATAAAAGGAGTTCAATAAATATTCAACTTTAGAAGTGGTTCTTTTGTAGCTTCCTTCATCATTTTACCCGATGTGGAGATGATGTTTTTAGCTATCCTTAGGTTTAGAAGAAATTTAATAAGGTGGAATCCCTCTTATTTGGCTTGTATGGGTTCTAAGCCTTCTTGATCTCTTCCAAAAGAGAAGGATCTTCTAGCTAGTTTTGATTTAAGTTGAACGGGCTAGGGGAATTTTGAGAATTAGGGTTAAATTCCAAAATTATGTGTTGATGGATTGAATATGCTCTAATTAAACCCACTATTGAATTCTAGGACCAATCTCCAGAAGATCATCTAAAATCAATAAGCAATCAAATAGTTTTTCTATTTAGGATTGGCCATATATTTTGTTGTTCCAGGTAAGGCCCATATATATTTCGCACAATAATGAGTAAATCATGATCAAGAGATCATAACTCCAGGGCCAACCTAGATCAGATTTACCAAGTAGACAAGTGATGAAAATACGAACCTCTCTACCCAATGATTATTCCCTTCGATTTTCCAAAAGCATCAAGTTACATGAAACTCTAGGAAGGAATTATTTTACTTAATTGGTTGTTAGGTTTTTCTCCTTCCAAAATTTTCTCTAGGAGGAAGAATATATTTGGAGAATGAGGCTCGACAAGCCTTTTGATTGTCAAATTATTTGAGGGGCTTTCCAACCCCCTACAATTCATAAAGAGAATTTTCAATTTATAATCCTCAATGGGGAATTTTCTCTAAGGGCCTCAATGAAGGATTTTTGTTTTCCTAACCAAATTTCCAAGTTTTCTCTTTTTGGGCTAAAGAAAAAAAGAATTTTCTTCCATGGAGAGAACCCTTTTCTACGTTGTTCTTTGAGGAACCTAACCCACCCCCTAGAATGGGAAGAAATTAATCAAGAGGCTACAAAAACGGGGCTCAATAGGAAAAGGATGAGATTAAAGGTTATAGAAAAGAGGCATTGTAAATGGGTTAGAGGAAAAGGAATGCATGTTAGATTGCATAAAAGGGGAGTGGAAGTGGAAGGAAGGGGAAAATTATGGAAATGGGGAATCAGGGGGTAGAAACAGTGAGGAGGAGGGAAGGGAGAGGCTTAAAATTGATTTCAAGGGGTCATTGAGGAATGGAAAAGGGGATAGGGAGAAACACAGATAAATGAGATAAAGAAAGGGGAAAATAGGTATTGAATAGAGAAATAGGAGGAACCATGTTCATAACTGCAGGGTTGGGGTCTCCAAACAAATGAATACAAGAGTTGAGGGAGGAGGCATAGGAGAGAAATCCTTGAGATCTAAACCCTTATAAATAGTTGAGGGTTGCACAACATTTTGTGATTATTATGCTACTTAAAAAGGGGATTTCTCCTCTTATTTTGTTACTTCGCCATATTTTGAAGAATATTTCTCCCTAAACTAAGTTTTCGATACCCACTTTTGCTTAGGTTTCTAGAGGGAACATTCCTTGCAAAGGTTCCCATAACCATGTCAGTGACCAAATTTGAATAGTATACCTTCAGTTACAAAGCCTAATGATAGGAGTGTTCACTAGCATCAGTCATTAAAGCATCTATAAGACTCACTAATAGATTTAAGCCAATAATAATCTGACCCATCTCCTTATACCCATTTTTCTTAAAGGAAAGGTATACCTTGTAATAGAAACTTGAAATCTTTCAAACTTTCTTAAACACTTTGTCGAACTAGAAGATGAGTGAAATTTTTGGAATATGCATATCAGAATAATTTCAATCTTTTGAGATTGAGAAAAAAATTCCAAAGATCATTTCTTGATCGAAAGGGATTGGGAACCCTGTTGCCAATTTTGCTATAGGATATTTTGTGTGTCTTGCCTAGAGTTCACTATCCACCCCCTCCAACCTTTCACCAATACCAGATAGTGAGGAGTGTATCCCAAAGTATTGGAAAATAATTTTGCAGTCCAAGTACACAAAACCACCATAAACATTATTTTAGTCTCAAATATTCCAACAATGGTTGTATCTTCCATTAAATAAATTTCATTTAAATGTATGTCCTTCCCTAGCACCACATAGTGTTTGCCCACTTTCAGTTTAATGCATTTTTTATACTATTTGCAGGGCTACATTTTTCTAAGTGGATCCTATGAAGGGGGTTGAGGTGGAACAAGGTTACAACCATGATCTGAATATGGAGTAAGAACATGGCTAAGGAACTTGGCTTGTGAGGTATTGATGGCTTAGAAATCAAAGTGTCACTCCAACACTACATCAACATCTCAAACTTCTCGGTGGATAACAAGAAGTAACAGGAACATTATCCTAGATTTTATAGTCGTGTAAGGAGGGGTTGAATCCATGCCAAGAGTGGTGTAATTCAACTTTCTTGTTTGCCAAAGGAATTGCAATTGACTAGGAAGAGTCATGCAACTCATACCCCTCACAAAAGAAACAAAATACTCACTAACTACACTAACCCTAAACACCAAATTATTTACAAAAGCAACAAACTAATAATTTCTCTAAGGTTTTGACCTCAGATTATTATAGAGCCTCAATTGCATTTAACTTATAAAATAAAGAGAAAGAATTGACTATAATATCATTTGTGCCAGGACCATTAAAAAAGTATACCTCTTCCCATTTGAAAACCTAATAATCATATGCATAAATCATTAGTCAAATTGGTAAAGACATAATTTAATATTATTTTTATTTTATGACATAGTTTTATTGTTTATATATAATATAATATATATGTGTGTGTATATATAATATATAATATATATATATATATATATATATATTATATATATATATATAATATGTGTGTGTGTGTGTGTGTGTGTGTATATATATATATATAATAATATATATATATATGAATTTAGAATCTTAGCCGATAATGTAAAAATATATGATTAAGTTGTTAGTGAATAAGATTATTTTAACAACAATTAAATATTTGGACAATTTGTAGTTAATTAACAACTCTTTAAAAATAAAACATAAACATATTATGTACAAAAGTAGAAAAACAAAATAAAAGAGTGTTGCTAACTGAAAGGAAATGTCAAATAAACTAAAGAAAAAGGTAATAGTTAGGACATCGTTTACAAGAGTTAGGATCTACATAAAATAAAGTAAAATGCAGTAAAAGTCATAAAATTTACATGACATCCAAAGTGAAGCACATATAAAAGTCATAGAATTTACAAGACATCCAAAGTGAAACACATATGTCATAGAAATTATGACAGTAAAAAGAATTAGAATAACACTTTTTTAAAGAGAGAATTAGAAATAAAATTTAAAAATCATTAAAGAAACATAAGCCCAAATGCGAAAAACCATTGAAGGGAAATACGACCAACAAAGGAAATTTCTTTTTTTATTACACTTTAACCATCTATGTACATCTATCTAGGATGGAATATGTGTGAAAGTGAGAAGGTAATGCATAGTCAAGTTTAAATTGATCCTCATAGAATAAGAATATCATATCCTGTTCTGTCTCGTAGTTAAACCAACTTTAATGATAGAAACAGTGAAAGAAATTCAGTGAATGATCTTAACCTTTGCTCGGTTGTTAACCAATGGAGTTCTGCATTCACATTGTAGGAGACACTTGAAAGAGGAAACATGCAAACGAATAATGACATCATACAAGCATAGGTTAATTCCATGAAGAAGGAATGAGAAATAAAGGAAAGAAATCTTACTAACTAGTCATGCCCTCACTCACAAAATGGGAAGCATCTGGGAATGAAAAGGAGGGAATCTCTTCTTCAAATTTGTGCGTAATTTTATAGATCTCTCAAGGAAAATGAGTGGTTTATATCCTCCTCAATTGGTCTTTGGATGAGTGTTGAGAAGTTAGATTCGTTGGACTAGTTGGAAATTGTTTTGTTTTGTTTTTTGTTTTTGTTTTTCTTTTCATCACATTTGGCTCATAAATTAAATGTATTCTTTTAATACATATTTTGTTGGACTTTCTCTTCCTTTTTTTTTATACTACAAGTTACATAAGTTTCTATAAGCCTACGTTCCTCAAGAATAATTTGAGTAATAAACTAAAATTAAAATTCAAGATAGAGTGAGAGGATAATCAACAAAATGAAACTTTGTCATTTAGAAAATTGACAAAATTCACTGACTCTACTGCTAGACAAACATTATAAGACGATATTGCTCCAACTTCCTCCACGGGTTTATCTTTACCTCAATTATTATCCAACGTTATTGTGTTAAAATTATAATGTAGTAAGATAATTACAACCCTCTTTATCTTTGTTTATTTAATTATTTTCCATTTGCAATATTATTTTTCTAATTTGGAGGGGAAGCCAACCAATAACCATAACATTGAATCATATATCAACCTTGGTGTTCACTTTCACAAACCGTGTTCACATATCTTTCATCATCCATTCATATTAATAGTAGAGCCAATTTTGCATACAATGTCTTCCCATTTAAGAATCTAACTCTCTTCTCTTTTCCATTCTTGATCTCTAGTTCCCATATTTCACTCGACCTTGGCTGCATTTGCCAACAGATTCTAGTATTCCATGCAATTGAATTCTTTGACATTCAAATGGACATATGCCCACACCAATGCCTGCTCTAGTTGTTCACCACTGATACGACAATGTACATGCAATGACATTTTGTCTTAAGCCTTTCACCACATTATTTTCTTATACATATTTTCTTTTATTTTATTTAAAAAAAGGGAATAGTTCCATGTTGTGGTAAAAACACAACCCCCGATTCTTCACTTAATTTTCACTATGGGAACCCTTTAATTAAATGGTTGGTCATATTATTATTGGATTTCGGAGTTTGGATTTCTTGGGTTGTGTTATATTCTTTCCATGACTAGCCCACATAATTAACTGGGGGTTAGAGAGGGGGAGGTGACAGGGGGTTTGAGGGGCACCTGTAACCCCACTTTATGGGGTCTGGGGCAGTGCCCTGGAAAATTTTGGTTTTGGACCCTATGTTAGGTTGGGTGGACCCACCTATGGTTTTATGCATGATTTTCGCACATGTTTTTGGACACGATGGTTTTCGGTCCATGGTTTTGGACATGATGGTTTTTGGCTCCATGGTGTTGGATGCTTTGGCATGTATAAATATGTATTGTAACACTGAAAGAAAATAATGAAAAAATGAAGCTGGTAGTCCCGGTTTTGGGATCCAAGGGAAAATCTCTGTGTATATGTGTGTTATGTGTTATGCTCTCGTATTGTTTATTTTATGTGTTTTAGAATTCGTATGCAGGTAATTTTTGTACGGGGTTAAAACCTACATTTGGTATCAAAGCCATTTTGGCTTCAAGGGGATGCCTTTGTTGCTGAGGGGTTTCGCTCAAGCCTGTGGTAGACCCTATTTAGTGGGAGATCTGTGAGATCGATTCTGGTGGTGAAAGAAGATGGTGAGTAGTGGACAGATAGAGATCGAGAAATTTAATGGTTAGAGTTTTGAGCTGTGGAAACTCAAGATGGAGGATCCGTTGGTGGATAAAGATCAATGGATCGCGGTAGATCTAGGTACTAAACTAATGGGAGTGTTTGATGAAGAATGGAAGAAGTTGGATCAGAAGGCAAAGAGCAGAATACGATTGTGTGTCTTATATTTAGTATTGTTGAATGTATCAGGGGAAGCTACGACGAAGGCATTGTGGGACAAGTTAGGGGCTTTGTACCAATATAAGTCTCTGGTGAATAAGTTGCTCCTGCGGAAAAAAGATATATAACCTGAGGATGAAAGATGGAGACTTGGTGACAGAGCATCTGAACACAGTTAATACTACGGTGAGTCAATTAGCATTTGTTGATATTAAAATTTCAAATGAAGATAAGTGCATCAATTTGTTGCGTTCTCTACTAGATTCGTGGGATAGTCTGGTTATTACAATAGGTATCAATGCAATTGCCTTGTAGTTTGATGAAATAGTCTCATCCTTACTGACAGAGGAGATGAGATAGAAAAATATGGAGAGCCAGAATGGTGATGCCTTGTCTATCTGAGGATGGTCCCAGAACAGAAAAAAAATAAGTCATCGAGTGGGAGATCTAAATCTAGAGGGAGATCTAAATCTCCAGGAAAACCTGTAAAGGTGGTGTGTTGGAAATGCGGAAGGAAGGGCACCAAAAAAAGGGACTGGAAACTAAAGCTCCTGATTAAGGAAAGGGATCTAATGATGCTCCTTCTGCAGGGTGAAAACCACCTCAGAATGAAGGGGATGTGTACTTGGCTTCTTTAATACACATGTAATGATGTCTTCTTAGGGATGATAGGAAGGCTAGAATCATTGGTCGTGGAAAAGTAAGTTGAAAGTTGCAAAGTGGAAGGTTAGAACACTCCCGGGTGTTCTGCATATTCCTGATTGGCCAAAATCTAATTTCTGTAAAGCAAGCTGGATGATGCAGGTGTAAAAAAAAGTGGTTGAGAGGATACTACAAATGGTTCAAGGAGCACTAGATGATACGGGGAGATTCGAATTGGAAATCTGTACAAGCTACAAAGTAGCACTTATTATTGATGGTGCACAGTTCTAATGGTTCCTGAAAGTGGGCAGAAATCTAGTGGTCTCTAAGAGAAGACCATGTTGTGCATCAAAGGCTTGGAACATATGGAGAGAAGGGCCTTTGAATACTTCATGGTAAAGGTATGGTAGAAGGTATGAGTAATAGCTCTCTGGATTTTGATTTGTATGAAAATTGTGTATATGGGAAGCAGAATCGGGTGAGTTTCGGCTCTAGTAGTAAGAGGACGAAACATATATTAGAGCTTGTGCACAGTGATGTGTTTAGACCTATGAAGGTTCCATCATTGGGTAATTCTGTGTACTATGTATCATTTATAGATGACTTCTCAAGGAATACATGGATATATTTCCTTAAGAAGAAATATGAAGTCTTTGACAGGTTTAAAGAATTTAAGGCTCTCGTGGAAAATCAAATAGAGAGAAGATAAAGGTGCTGATGATAGATAATGGTGGAGATTTTTGCAGCAAGGAATTTGAAGAATTCTGTAAGAAGTGTGGTATATCATGGTAGAAGACTAATCCATATACACCTCAGAAAAATGAAGTTGCAGAAAGAATGAACAAGACGTTGATGGAAAGGGCAAGAAGCATGCTAAGTGGTGTCGGGTTAGGACAAGAATTCTGGGCAGAGGCAGTGGATACTACATGTTACTTGGTCAACAAGTCACCTTCATCAGCGTTGGAGGATAAGACTCCACAAGAGGTATGGACTGGTAAGAAACCCTCTCTTTCACATCTAAGGGTATTTGGATGTGATGCATCTGTACATGTTCCAAAGGAGAAACGAACCAAGTTAGATAGTAAATCTGAAAAGTGCATCTTTATTGGGTATAAAGATGGTTTAAAGGGTTATAAGCTTTGGAACCCAGTAATAAGGAAGGTTCTGTACAACTGAGATGTGGTGTTCAGAGAGGTGAAAGATGTTATTAAACATGAAGTCCAACCAAAGGAACCTGAGAAGATAGAGTTTGAGCTAAAGGAGGAAGAATCAGTCTCTACAACAGAGGAGGAATTAGAAGATGAAGAGCCACAAACTCTGGCTGTGAGAAGATCAGTTCAACAAAGAAGTCATCCAAAAAGGTATAGTCCATCCGCTTTCTATTCAAATTTTGCTTTGTTTGTTACTGATGATGATCCTAGAACTGTGAAGGAAGCAGTAGATTTAGAGGATGGAAAACTCTAGAAAGAGGCCATGGTTGATGAAATGGCATATTTGCACAAAAATGAGGCTTGGGATCTAGTGGAGTTTCCAGCTGGAAGGAAACCCATTGGGAGAAAATGGGTGTTCAAAAAGAAGACAAATGCAGAAGGAAAGGTGGGGAAATACAAAGCTCAGTTGGTAGTAAAAGGTTATTCCCAGGTGTCGGGAATTGATTTTGGTGATATTTTTTCTCCTATTGCCAAGGTAACTTCTATTAGATTACTTTTATCTATTGCTACTGCTTTTGATTTTGAGGTAGAACAGATGGATGTGAAGACAAAATTTCTTCACGGCGATCTCGAAGAGGAAATCTACATGAAGCAACCTGAAGGCTTTGCGGTGAAGGGTAAGAAAGAACTGGTATGCAAGTTAAAGAAGACTCTGTATGGGTTAAAACAATCACCAACGATGAGGTATCAGAAATTTGATACAATTATACAGGGACTTGGCTTCACCAAAAGCAAAGCAGATCACTGTGTGTATTTTAAATTAATTGGTGACCGTGTTATTTATCTGGTCTTGTATGTGGATGATATGTTGCTGGTTGGAAATGACAAAGAAATTATCCAGCATTTGAAGACCCAATTGTCCTCCAAATTCGACATGAAAGATCTTGGTGTTGCAAACTATATTTTGGGCATGGAAATTAAAAGAGATCAGGCAAAGAGAAACCTCTGGTTAAACCAGAGGAAGTATGTCGAGACAATACTGCAGAGGTTTAATATGCAAGATAGTAAACCGGTGAAGGTTCCTATTCCTATAGGTGTGATGTTATCTACTGAATAGTGTCCCAAGACATAAGAAGAGGAAGAGGACATGTCTCATGTTCCATATGCAAGTGCAGTCAGTAGCCAGATGTATGCAATGGTCTATACTAGACCAAACATTGCACATGCAGTGGGAGTATTAAGCAGGTTTCTGTCAAAACCAAGGACGGAGCACTGGACAGCAGCGAAGTGAGTTTTTAGGTATTTGCGTGGCACTAGTGATTATTGTTACTGGGAATAGTGTCCACTCGGAGCTGCTATTCCCACTAAGACTAGTAGCTATCTTAGAAACAAACAAGTAAAGTCTACTTTCGCTTTC
>APFE030450856.1:58708-128258 GCA_000404065.3 Pinus taeda | reverse complement strand
CAACCATAAAAGGGAGGTCTCACCCCGCATAAAAGGTAAAACTTCAACCTAAAAAGGGAAGTCTCAACCTGTGATGGTTTAAGGATGACCAACAACTCTGCAATTCCTGGAACTCTTCCAAAACTGGCAAGAAGTTGGAGTCTTCTGCTAGAGGAAGTGTTCTCAATTTTGTTCCCGGAACTCTTCCAAAGCTGGCAAGAAGCTAAAGTCTTCTGCCAGAGGAAGTGTCCCAGATTGCCAACTGAAGGCATGTTCACGGGCATCTGTGTCTCTGGCTACAACTTTGAAACTGGTGTGGCAGGTTGTGGCTCAGGCTCGCTTGATGTGGCTTTGAATCTTGTAGATGACCATCATTTCCCCCCCTGTCAGATAAAAGGTGAGAAGGTGGATAAAACTCAACTGCAAGACTATTCAATATTCTGGAACAAATTCTGACATGTGTTTGGAATATCTTCTTGGCTGTTGATGCCCATTGCCAAGAAGTGATCCATCCTAGATGAATCTTTGTTCTTGCAGGACGATTGTTTCTGAAGCATCTGTTTGAAGAATGACTGGTTTTATGACAGTGCTTACATGGATGAAGATCAAAACAGTGATCTTTCAGATGGCCAACTCGATCACAGTGTTGGCATTTCACGATCTGTTGTTGTTGTTGCTGCTGTGGGAAGAGGAGCAGAGTCTGGAACAGCTGTAGCTGAACTGTCATGAGGAGCAGGTGAACTGTCATGAATGAAACCAGCACTCTGAAACTGGATGGGCTTGGCGTAGTCTGGAATATGAAAGGACAAGTCCTTGTCATATCCAAGACCGGTTCTGTGCTTGTTGTGGACAAGCTGTTCCCAAGGTCTGATGATGGGCTTGGGAAGTGCAGATTGAGTTTCTGCATCTGCATGTACACCAGCTGCTTTATCTAAATGCACTGTAACATTATTGTCTTGCTGTTTATGGGAGTCTGTTTCAATCTTCTGAACAGAAACAGGTTCAGAATGATGACTCCATTGTTGTAGTTCTTCTTGCTGCAACTTTGTCTCAAGCTGCAAAAACTCAATATTCTCATGTGCATTTTGGAGACAAATTTTGATATTGGAAAGAGAGGTTTTGTTGATCTTAACCATCTCATCAATAGTGGACAACATTAAATTATTCAGTAGTTTCAATACATCATCTATTCTATCCATTTCAGACCAATATAATCAGAGAAGTGATGTTATCTTCAGCTACAAATTGGTCTATAAATTGATAAAGAATTGCAACAATTAGATGAGTAGCAGGATACAGTATCAATTTCAATGTAGCAAAGGACTCACTGCTTTAATGTACTTGAATACAATTTAGATGCAGATCACCATGTTAGGAGCTAGAATTCAATATGCAGCCTCAAGGAATGTTCACCATGCTTCTGTAATAATTCGGGTTTTAGAAGAGTTAGTGGTCACTGTGACTATTTTCTACAATGCTTCAACCCGAGCTTGTTAAAAATCATATAATCTCGTGGCTCTAGAACTGCTTCTCTGTTGACGTTCTTCTGCTACAAGATTTAGTTCTGAAGGGCGGTAGGTGGAGATCTGAAATGTGCTCCAATTTGAGAGAAAGTCTGCTCAATACTCGTTCCCCTGATTTGCCAAATTGCTACAGGAGTAATCTTCACTTCTGTAGTCGTATATTAGATGCCGAGTTTACACATCATACAATCCTCTTCTTTATGCAGTCTTCTGAATTCTTGAAAAAAAAAAAGAAATCGACCCCTGGTTGGGGTCTAGTGAAGTAGGCCTGAATACCTAGGCTTACTGCAAACTGAAATTGGGTCCTCAAGAAATAAATCTCACTCGGCAGGTTCCCACAGATGTGCCTCTTTTCGTCAATGCAAAAAAAACTCTGGCTTATATAAAGTCGAGATGCCCAGGTTGACGCCGTATTAAATTCGATGAGTATCACACTCTGGAATCATGTCCGTCGCGGCTCTAAATTGGCTCATGTCCTCCTTTTGTAACTGATAACCAGATAACAGAAGTCAGTACGTTTCCTAAAGAAAATATTCTTATGCCTCATAAAGAGTCGGTTTTATGAGCTAGTGAAGTTGATGGCGGCTGGCATTCAGAGGTATTAAATTCTCAATCTACTCCTCCTCCCAGGAAACATTCTCCATTTGATAGCAACAAAAATGTAGAGCCACTTGGCTTGGTCCATTCCTCAATTCCTTCACCATTATTGAACATGGAGCCGAAAATAGCTGGAATAGGCGCATATATAACCAACAAAGACAAGGGCGTGACCAGACAACCAAGAACACAGACAATGAATACTGCCTTAATATATGGCAATGGAACCAATCTTACAAAACCTCCCGCCTATGAAGCAATTGTCAAAGCTGTGGCTGCTGCTCCAGTTTCCCCAGAGTGCAATCGTCAAGTCCTGAGCGGGAGCATCGTGGGCACTCTCGTGGCCTCCGGTTCAGGCGTTGTGATGGCCGCCACATTTCGTAATGCCCCTTTCGAACGCCTACCTCTCGATGAGGACGATGGACCGTTGCCGATACAGCACCAACAACTATGTATAATGCCTCCAACCCTTTGCTCCAATTACATGGGACGTTGCTGATGGAACCCTTTGTCACCCCTGCGTTCTCCGGCTGCTGTTCAGATTGCAGAGTGGATTGTCGTCAAGCAATCTTAAAGGATGTCTGCTTGCTGGAGCAACAGCTTCGAGCGGGTGGACATATATTTGAAGTAAGTATTGATGGTGAGTATTTTAAAACATGGATGTTTGAAGCTGTTTAAATAACTAATGAAGTGTGCTGGAGCAACAGGAGCTTCAAGCGGGTGGACATATAGTTGAAGTAAGTGTGCTCGATACTTATATGAACAGGGATAATGCAGGTATTATTGTAGTGATGCCAAAGCAATGTCCTCAATGTCGATCGCCTGTCAGAAGAACGCCGCGATATTCAAACATTGTGAAGACGAAGTTGCAACAGATTGAAGAAGTGAAGAAATGAGTTATTGGATTCCATAAAGTGAACAGAGGCAACGATATGCTAAAGGGGAACAAATATTAGGTAGCAAGGCAACAATTCTTGGAAGCTCTCGGCAGCAATCTAGGCCTTCTGGGCCAGGCATGTGCTCTCTGTGGGTTGCTTGCCCATAGTCAAGCAATACAACATCTCAGTTTTATCATAGAGCACAGCGCCTACAAGCTACTCATGCTGGTAAAGCTTCCAACACTAAGTCTGAAACCTGGGACCTGTGGAAAAGGACGAAGATTGCGAGAGGCAGGTTATAACGTCCAACGTTTCATTTGTCAGGCGCAGGCTATAACGTCCAGGAAGGAATTACAATAATTGTGGTAGACAGAGTGGCGCAGCATCAATAATGGCAAAAACGGTTATAGAGAGTGCACAGAGCGTATCTTGGACAGCGCTGGTTAGGCAAAGACCAGAAATAGAGACCTACGGAGTCAGGAATGTCTGGGATGGCAGAGCCAAAGCACCAGGACTTTTAACGCACACATTGTGGTATTCATTCAACGCACCAAAAATTATACATATGCCAGCACAAATATATAATGAATTCAACACCAGCACATGAATTAATCAACCAGCGATATCACCGAGAGTTCACGACCCACATAACATTAATGGTCAATGCATAGCTCTGTTGAGAGAATCACAACAAAAGGCCAGAAGCAAACAGTGACTCAAATATTAGCAGGACCAGAATTCACCTGCTCTGATACCATGTTAAACACACATGGTGAGCGGGAACAAATAGTAAAGTTAAAACATGCAATACAATTTTATTCACAATTGATATACATTTATAGTACAATATGGTGACTGTTGGGATTCACATCCCAAGGTCCCTTGGACTCCTTTTGCCCATTCAGCTTCCACACTAACCCATTTAGGATTAGGTGTCCAACAGAGTGTACAAGCCTAATTTTATATTACTGGGCTTGCTTGTAGCACACATGATACACCCTTTAATATATCTAGAAAAAGTTTCATGCATTCTTGGCCAATAACAGAACCTTTGCAATTGTGCAACTGTTTTACTTACACCAAAATGACCCGATGTTAGAGAAGTATGTGCTTCTCGGATTATGTTAAATCTTTTAGTTTGAGGAATGCATAACTTTCCCAAATGATATAAGAATTGGTCCTTAATATGATAATCCAATTCTTCTACTTGTTTGCCATGACTTAAAGTTGCATATACATCTTTAAAATCTACATCTTGAGCATATTGTTCAATGTAGCTTTCATGAAATACTGAGTTATGCTTAAGTATAGTAGATGCATTTATGATTGGTCTGGATAATATATCTGCAACCTTATCTTGTATGACCTTCTTATATCTGATGACAAGATGAAACTGCTATAGAAAACCCATCCACCTATAGTGTCTTGATTGCTGCAATTTAGTTTGTGAGTGCAAATATTGAAGTGGTTGATGATCTATATGTATAATTGTTTCTTTGCCCACTAGATAATGTTTCCACTTTTTCACACTCTGTACTAATGCATAAAATTCTTTATCATATGTGGGATAATTAATTACTGCAGAAGTAAATGTCTTAGAATGATGACATATAGGTTTACCGTGTTGCATCAACACTGCTCCCATGGCATAGTCACTGGCATTTGTTTCAATATCAAGCGGTCTTTTAAGATTTGGCAATGCTAGTACTCGTGCTGTACTAATTTGTCCCTTCAAGGTGTCGAAGGCTTTCTGCTATTTGCCTCCCCACTGAAACACTGTGTTCAATCTTGTTAAAGCATGTAAGAGAGCTGCAATCAAGAAAAAGTTAGCAATAAACTTTCTCCAATATTGTGATGCTGCTAGGAAACTCCTAACTTCTGTAGCAGATTTGGGTTTAGGACAGTTCACAATGACTTCAACCTTAGAGGGATTTATCTTCAATTCACCATCCCCTACAATATGACCTAAATAATTTAAATATGTTTTGCCAAATTCACATTTTGATAATTTCACATAGAGATTTTCCTTTTTCAAAACATCTAGAGTCCGCTTTACATGCTTCAAATGTTCTTCCCATGTTTTAATAAAAACAAGAATGTCATCTAAATATATAATTACAAAATCATCAATAAAAGGTCGGAGTACATCATTCATAACTCTCATGAAAGTGGCAAGAGCATTAGTTAAGCCAAAAGGCATAACCAGCCATTCATACAACCCTTGCTTTGTTTTGAAAGTAGTCTTCCATGCATCTTGTTCTGCTACTCTGACCTGATGATAGCCACTACGCAAGTCCAACTTGGAAAAGTAAACTGCCTCTTTTAGCTGATCTAATAGATCATTAATGCGAAGAAGAGGATAATGATTCTTGATTGTTATTTTATTCAATGCTCTGTAATCAAGGCACATCCTCCACGAACCATATTTCTTTCTCACCAACACGATTGGAGATCTGCATGGCGATGTGCTTGGTCTTATGAACCCTTTATCGAGAAGCTCCTATACTTGCTTCTTCATCTCTGCATTCTCTAAAGTGGATAACCTGTACATTCTGATGTTAGGCAATGGAGCATCTTGCTGCAAATGAATATCATGTAATATTTCCCTTTTGGGTGGCATACCTTTAGGTTCTTGAAATAGGATATCACATTCTGAAACAACTTTAACTATATCAGCTTTCTGTTTAGCATCATAGCCTTCAAATACATTGGTCTTATTAGGGTTCTTTTCCTTTACAACCATTAGCAAAAATTTCTTGCATGAATTTACAATTCTTTTCATCTGCCCTGAGTTTATGAGAGTGTAGTTATTTTTGAGCTGATGAGCTCTTACAATATATTATGTTCCATATTTTGTGAGTTGATACTTATTTTTAGTTCTATAGAAAATGGCTTTTCTATCATACAAGTAAGGACTTCCTAAAACAATACCACATATATCCAAGGGAACTATATCTAACTCAACCTCATCTACAAAAGTTGACCCAATAGCAAACCTAAGTTTACATTGTCTAGTCACTTGTAGCTTTGCTTTATCACATACCCAACCTAATGGATATGGCTTCTTGTTAGGTGTTTTTAGTAAGCCCAACTTCTTTACAATTGTTTCAAAAATCAAGTTTACTTGTGAACGACTATCAAATAAAGTATCAATCTTTTGTTGCTTGGAAATAACTCTAATATGAAAAAGCTCATGTCTTTTCCTTAAATTATCTTCATTATCAATAGATTGTGCAGAATTACTTGTACATGCTTTAGAATTTTTACCTTTTACACCTGTGGCTATGACTGTTGTTTCATCACTTGAGTTTGACCCCAAGTCTTTCTGAATAGCAACAACAGTTTCTTCTTCTTACCAACGAACTTCTTGGGTTTCAGCTCCAGATGCAAAGACCATTAGTGTTCGTCATCGTGTCCATCCTTCTTGTAGTGAGTGCATGAAGTTTTGTCTTTCTATACAACGTTTTCCTTCTTCTTCTTTTCCTTGTTTTTGCTTGCAGATGGTTTTGTTGACCCCCCAATCTATGCGTTCACATTCTTGCCTCTAGCCTCTAGATGTGTAGCCTGACCTGATACATCATCTAGGCTAGTGGTCCATTAAACATGAGAATGGTGTGCCTCAAATAGCTATATAAACCACCTATATACTTCAACAAAGTTTCAGGTGAGTCTAGAGAAATGTCTAGAGTTAAATCTCTTTTTCTAAATTACTGGGTATAGCTTTGTACACTTTGGCCCTTTAATTGGCGAAGAGTTTGCCAACTCATCATTGCTTGTTGCATATAAGCTAGTGGATAGAATTTTTTTTTTTAATGGCAGAAACAAATTCATTCTACATAGAAATAATTTTACCATGTCTCTTCAGATCAGCTTGTGTCTTTCCTTCCCACCACACTAGTGCAATTCCTCCAAGCCGAAGACTAGCCAACTGAATCTTTCTCCTTTTTGAATTAATGTTCTGCACCCTACAATATACAACAATCTGTCTAATCGAGTTATCTAGCTTTTCTACATTTAATTCGCCATCATAAATTGGAAAATCAAATTTCACATCTAATTTAGTCACAACAATTTTCTTCTTTTTATTTTCAGGGCTAGATTTATGTGAATAAGATGATGAGGATGGTGATGATGGAGTAGATGGTGGAGATGTCCTCTTTTCTTTTCCTTTTCCTTCTAGATGGGCATCTAGAAGAGGTTCCTCTGTTCCTTTGCATTTTTTTGAGGTTGAAGTACTTTCACCTCAACCTTTCTTAAATTCTCGATACATCTCTTCCGCCATGGTTCTCATGGTCATGAAAATGTCCATGAACTAAGGTTTTTCTCCCAAGGGAATTTCTTCTTCCATTTTCCTTTGAGGATATACTCTTCCAATTTCTGGATTAGCCTCAACAAGTTGTTCTTTTCTCTGTTTGAGCTTTGACCTAGTTAGCATTCAAAAAAAATCCAGCACAAGTTTGTGTAACCTTAGCAAACCTAAAGCTCTGATACCACTTGATCTGAAAATGAGATCTTAGACTAATATTAAGGTATTGCAGAGTCATGTGCATGGATTTGCCTATATTACTTAGTGCAACAGATCAATAAGATTGTGAATAATATAGACAATGAAGTAGTTAAAGAAACATAATAGACAAACACAAGAAGTTTAATATGGAGTTCACCCAAAACTCCTAGGCTACATCTCTTGGTCCAGCCTTCAATGGTGACCTCTCTATTATGTCTTCAAGAGCAGAGTTTTACAACATGTGAGCTCAAATTGAGTCTCAACACAACATGAACAAAAAATAGTGGTTTGCTTGAATCCCTCAAGTCTTATTGAGTACACTTACTCTCGCTCTTGCTTTATGTCTCTGTCTTCTCTTTGTCTCAGCACTGTCTACTCTGTCTCTGTCATTCTGTGGCTTTTAAGCCAATCAGCACTGGTCTGTTCGTTTTCCCTTTCTGGCTCTTTGGCTTCCAGCCTCTGTCCGTTCAAATCCCCTTTGAGCATTAACCAATCATGGTATAACGTCTTCAGGTATGGTGGCTACCTGTTATGAAATAGAAGGGACCATCAAAACCATTGAAATCCCCAAAATAGTCGTTCTCTGTTTACACAGAGAAATACACAAAAACACAGGAAAATCCACCCAAACGTCTTCTATCGGATTTAAAATATTATTAATTCCGCCTTATAACTCCATTAGGTCCACCTTTACATCGCTATCGCATGTCCACCATTCATCTATATGATCGTTGATCCAACGGTTCCTATTCATTTTGGGTGGCTTATGTGCCCAATGGTTACCCACCCAAAAAGGGTGGTTTTCTCTCTCCGACACCTAGGCACGTGGTAGCCAGTGTATGGGCTCAGGCAGAGCCCGTACAATACCATTTACCGCCTACGGTCGCCCAAAATCCTGCTTGTTTCAGAACTCAAAACGCATCTCACCACGTATAAAAACCCTTTCAGGTCCGTTAAATCGCCCAATTCGCATTTCCTTTGTATTTGTAAAAGTACATTAAAACACTGAAAATACCATCGAATGGATTCATGGTCGACTTCAAATAATATACATTTGCATTTATAAACCCTTTCGAGTCTGGATTCATCGCATCGGGCGCATTCCCTTTGTATTTCGTTTACGTGGCGAAAAAGCAAAATACAGAGAAAAATGTTGTTTTCTGGATCTCAAAATATGTAAAATATCATCTATAACCCCATCGGGTCCAGCTATCATGAGTCATATTTATATCGGCTCCGCTTCATTGTATTACTCTGACGTGATATTGCGATGTGATTGATCGCAATCGGATATCACAAAGACCCAGGGCCGTTTGTAAGCACTCCTTTGTAATCTTTCGAGATATTGCAAGTTAACCTAGGTCGTCAATCTACACGCTTGATCAATGGTCCTTGTTGACTTGCGTTGATCGCTATCGCATATTTCATATGGTAGCCTCCAATAGCCTCCGCCGATTTCGATATGCCTATCGGATCTGGACCATTGATTGGCCAGATCCGACGCCTCTTGTGAGTCATTCCTTTGACCTCCGATAGGCATATTTTCCACTGTTTCTTCATGTTTTTCACTCCCAATAGTGTTTTCCACCATTCTAGTTGAGGTCAGATCAGAATTTGAATTCTGCCCTATCCAAACTTCAAGAAAATGATTTAAAACTTTTACTTGATGAGCACAATTAAATGAAAACATTTTTTTATACAGGTTTGAAGACAAAGAAGTTTAGAAGGATATGAAGCTAGCACCATTCAAGATTCTGAACAAAGATGAGAAACCTTATATTCAAGTTCAGGTACAAGATGGAGAGACAAAGGTATTTAGCCCTTAGGAAATTAGTGCTATGATTATGACTAAGATGAAGGAGATTGTAGAAGCATTCCTTGGCAAGACTATAAAGGATGTTGTGGTGACTGTCCTTGGTATGCTTTCTTTTCAACTTTTTTTATTTTATTTTATGAGGTTGTGGGTAACCAATTGTTGACTGCATTGTCATTGTTAACTTGTGGGCTTGTGCATCTTATTTTACTGATGCACACCGCTAAGCAATGAAGGATGCTGGTGTTATTGCTGGCTTGAATGTAGCTCGTATTATCAACGAACCCATAGCTGCAACAATAGCTTATGGCTTGGACAAGAAGGGTGGAGAGAAAAATATTGTTGTTTTTTATCTTGGCGGTGGCACGTTTGATGTTAGCGTTCCGACTATTGACAACGGAGTTTTTGAGGTTTTGGCTACAAACGGTGATACCCATCTTGGAGGTAATCTGTCTGAACTCTGTCTGGCAGTTTTCCATTACGAATTTGAATATGTGCACGATGATTATCATTGACATTTTTGGTTGGCTTTCGAGCTTTGAACTTACCGGGATGTACACTAATATGCAGGTGAGGACTTTGATCAAAGGAGAATGGAATATTTCATCAAATTGATCAAGAAAAAGCATGGAAAGGATATTAGTAAGGATAATGGAAATGAAATAAGACATTCAATGTGTTCCTTGTAATATAGATATAAATAAAACATCTAAAGAAAAGTATTTGCACAATGATCGAGTCCAAGAAAACACGGTTTTCCACAAACCAATTAACTATTCTAGAAAAAATCAACAATTTCAATTTAATAATCCTATCGGCCTCTCTTTGTACCTTTTGGGACAATTACTAATTTTATTTTAGTTAAATTATTATTTTTTAAACTTCTCTATATATTGAATTTGTGTTAATAATTTAGAAATTAATTTAAAAAAATATATGATTATTAAATTTTAAAATATTTTCAAAATCTACAATTTATATTAAAAAAATAATTTTTTACAATATAAATATACATAATTTTAATAACAACATTTCGTAATTATATAAATTATTAAAAATAAACCAAAATAATACTCAAACTTCCAATTAAATTAAAGTAATAGCAAAAAATGAACAAAAATAACATATAAATTAGAACTTTAAATGCCATGGACTTCCAGTGAACCTTCCACGTAGTGATGTACTCCCTCAGGAAACAAAAACACCATTTAACAAGATATTCCAAAATTTTTTACAATATAAATATACACCTAACAATATTTCACAATGACAATCATTGAAAATAAATCAAAAAATTATCCATACCATAATGCTCAACCTTCCCATTAAAATAGAGTAATCATGTGCAACCCTCCTATTAAAATAGAGTGATAGAAAAGGAGGAGCAGGAAGTGGCGTATGCATTAGGCATTTGAATACGATGGGCTTCCAGTGATTCGCTCCCTCACGAGATGGACACACTCTTTAACGCCCACCACATCGACCAGGTGATAAACCATTATGTGATAATTTAATGATTAAGAATTCGCGGAGACACTCTTATTTATGAACCATGTCATAAAGATTTATGGGAGACCTTAACCATTAACAATTCATTTTTTGAAGTATTGGTAAAGCAATAATCTCTTCATATTCAACCGTACAAACGCGAATATTTTTCGAAAATCACGGAAATCCACAAATCTTCTTGTTTCTTTAAAAATTGAAAAGTATCATACTTATAATTACGATTTAAAGATAATGGATGCAAGATTTAATTGATGTCAGAACAATTAAAAAAAAAGGGTGGTGATCTTTTTTGTCAAGTTTCATATGAGTTATGAGTCATTTATGCTTTGTCTTGTATTCATGTCTTATAGATTGCATTGATGCTAAGTGTTTGACAGAATGTCAGTCCTGGTTGGAGATGGTCAGACCTAGTCTTGGAGCCCGTTTTTGGCTTGCAAGTCTTGTTGTCATGTAAATTGTGGATTCTAAAAGTTATAGGGGTTTCTAGGTAGTCACCTGAATTCTGGGCTTGAAAAGTTGCACAAATCCCGAAGTCGTAAGCACAACACTAGGGAAAAAGGTCCCTGAAAGCTCACTTGCCCTTGTTGTTGGAGTTTCTAGAGGCTCCAATATGCATCCTTATCCATATCAAGGGAGTGTTCAGGGGTTTGATGCACTAAAACTCAGTGGGACCTAGGCATTGCTCATTGGGATGATTGAGAAGGCTTAAGGGAATCTTGTAGTAGGCATAGAAGGTATATGTTGTGGGTTTTCATTATTCCACTTCCTTATGGTCACCTAAGATGTTGAGTATTGTCATAGTAGCCCCTCATCTCATGTTTACCCTAGGTAAGCTAGTGAAATTGGGTAGATATGAGAGGTGGTGTCATTACAAATTATGAAAAACATTTAAATTTCCTTGAAGCGTGGCTTGCAACACCATGCCTTGATAAATTTTGCATGGAAGTTGCAGAAATTAATGTTGAAGACAACATACATAGTGAACACATCAACAAAATTTTCAGGTATTAAAGTTTTGAAGAGATAAAATTGTATTCTCTTCTTATGTTGCATTAGATTAATGATGAAAAGTGCACTACAGAAGATGATATATGGCAGCAGCCCACATACAAGTCGTTTTTTGAAGAGGTCTAGGATATGCTTAGACGACCTGGAAAAATGGAAGATTTGCACCAGGAAATCAAGAAACTAAAATTTGAATCCTACAATAAGAAGAAAAAGATGAAACAATTTAGAGGCTACAGGATCTAGAAGAAGAGAAGAAGAAAAATAAATGTAGTTGAAGTCAATCTTTTTTTTAAATTGTAAGCCTCTCTCAGAGATATACCAACAGACATCTTAATTGAATTTTTATGTGGTTGTAATTAGGGGGGAGTGTTGGAAAATCTAATTCCAACCACCTGCTAGGTATCATAGTCATTACTCCAAGTGTCCTAGTTCAGTTTTAATTTAGTCCAATTATGTTGAGTTCGGTTCAGTCTCACTACAGTCATTTATTACTGATATTTCCAATGTAATATTATTTAACTGATTCGTAATATTGAGAAGAGAAACTCTTTGCTCTAGAGTTTTTCATTTCTTTATCAATGGTTAGAATGGAATGTGGGCTGAATTCTTCTATGTCTTTGTCTTTGAGTCTTGCTGAGCGAGTATTTCTAATATGATAGCTTTATTCTTTGGACGATTTTTGTGGAGAAGTCATTTTAAGTTTGAAGATGGTGAACTAATTATATTATTTATTAAAAAAATGTTGGTTTAGGTTATAGTTATATTTATTTTTTTTATTTATAAAAAGGGTTGGTGGTTCTTAAACGAAAATCCTGGTGTCTGAAACATCAATTCTTGTGTGTTAGTAAGGTCATTTGTTTGATCAACTTTTGAACACATTCAGTACGCAAACCTCCATCCTAGCAATTGACATATAACTGAAAGCGAAATATATGATATATGGTGGTTGGTCCATAGGATGGTTCATTGCTTGACAACTCTTATCACAGAATCCCCGATGAGGTGAGGTGTCAATATTGTTTATCTTGCAATGTTCATCAACGATGGTTAGAAGAAATTACATTTTAAATGGAGATCAAGTGACAACTCGAAGATGTAGTGGTGAAATATTGACGTTTGCGAGATTCCAGAGTGGATATGAGCGTTGATGAAGACCAATCACACATAGATTATCCTTGTTTTTACGATATGTATTTCCAATGTTTTCCATATAAATATTAAAAGAAGATATTGGAAGTTATGCTTCCATGAGTTGTCATTAAGAGTTCCCAAGGGTCAATCTAGAAATTGTTGTTTCTTATGTATAAATTATAGTCATAATCTAGAAATTTAGAAATAAATTTATGTCCTATATATTTATAATTGTTATAATCAATAAACATATCACAAAATATAATTTATTGTGTGTAATCTCTCTTATATTTTTTCTAGCACTTTTTAGTTAAGCTATTTTTTTTAATATAACATTCCCATATAAACATACTAAATATTAATATTTGTGTCCTATAAGTAAACAAATCGTTAAAAAGAAACTGATTTTTTTTTCCAGCACCATAATGCTCAACATTCCGATTACATTTAGAGTAACAGTATAGGAAGACTAGGGGTGGCCTAAGAATTAGGCATTTGAATACGATGGACCCCAACGAATCTTCCACGTAGTGATCAGACCCTTAGGAAGCAAAGACACTCTAACAACCACCAAAATAATTATCGGATACTTTAATCATTAAGAAGTCGCTTAACACTTCAACTTTCAATTTGTTAAGTATTGTCACTAAACAATTCAAATTTTTAAGTTTTGGTAAAGCAAAATATTTCTTGATATTCAAGCAAACAAAAGTACAAAGCCAAAGGTAAAGAAAAAAATAGTAGATAAGGAGTGTTGGCTTAAGCTTGCTTTTTTGTTCTTGGCTTTCTTGGCATCCAATGGGTAAAACTAAAACTAAGTGGATTTATTGCTATACAACATTATTTCATTTCATTAAACTATTATTTTTATAATTTTTATAGATTGAATTTATGCGGATTGTATATTTGGAGAATATTTTAGATGTCAATTTTTCGACTCCTCTCTTGACTATCAAATTTTAGGGTATTTCTGGAAATACAATTTACACAAAAATAGAATTTTACAATATAAATATACACAATCATAAAAAAAATAGTTAACAACTACACAAATCATTAAAAATAAACCAAAAAATTATCTGAAACCATAATACTCAAACTTTGATTAAAGTAGAGTAATAGCAAAGGAGGAGCAAGGGGTGGCCTATGAACCAACTTAAATCTATCTAACTCCAGATCTATCATGCATCGAGAGGGATCAAGTCCCTTGAGGTGCAAACCTTCTTTTTGGAGTGTAGAATTTAAGGAAAAGTTTGCACCTCAAGGGATTTGATCCCTCTCAGTGCATGATAGATCTAGAGTTAGATGGATCTGGGCTGGTTCTAGCTGAGAGAAACAACGTCATATTTTTAGATTACAATTATTATGCATATAATAAGATAAAATTGATACTTTGAAATTTACATTATGTTTTCTTTGAGTGACATGACCATGCAATTATGTTCTTTAATTTAGTCCATGTTGCTTGCCTTGAATGATTGGTACGTTTATGTTTGGATGTTTTGAGTGGTTTGTGTGTGCCTCTGTTTGGATGCTTTGAATGGTTTGTGTGTTTATGTGTTTAGATTTGGATGGTAATGTTTGTGAATGTTATATTTTTTGTGTTATATTTCTACATGTGTATGTAATTGTCTAGTAGTAATTAGTTGGTGATGAAAAAGGAGGAAAATCTTGTCAATATCATGCAAGAGGATTGATATTGCACATCTATTTCATTTAATTTTAGGTATCATAGTTTTTGACAACTAATTAATTCTTGATAGTGTCCCTCTAGGTATTACTAAAGATATCTTAAAGAGTAGTTTCAATTTAAATTTGTTGAGTTACCTCAATTTGTTGAGATGATAGATATTGTTAATAACTTTAATTATGAAAAATGATGAAATAAAAAATTTGAATGCACAGTGACAATGTAATAGCTATTGAATGGGAAAAAATGTGAATAATAAGAATGTAGCCAATTACAAATAGTCTTCATTGTGATCAATCTCTACTATTTTCTTCTACTATTCTTATTGTCACTCTTGTTAGTTTTTCCATATTGTCATATCGATTATATGAAAAGAGCAGTTAAAATTGTAAACCATTTAAATAATTAACTCAAGCTATTTAGTAAACATATTACATTTTTTTCTCTTGGTCTCCACTATTAATAGGTTGAATTACTATAAGACAAAAATCAATACACATTATCAATAATTGTTTTGTGCTTACACTAAAATCAATCACATTGTTAATCCAATCACTTTAAAATTAATTTACCATCATACATCTAGTTACAACAAATCAGAACAACATCTAGACTGAAACCAATGCATCTAATGCAAGCAATCAAATATGATTAGACAAAAAAAATATACACTAAAGTCAATGCATCTAATGCAAGCAATTAGGTAGGATTAGAGATCGACAACTACAGGGAAATCATTATAGGCTCTAGTGCCTCCTTCCTTCTCCTATTGTGTCATATTTGTAAATCCTTCAATCCTATCCCAAGTTGTTCTTAAGGGGATGTTAGGACATTCCGACACATAGGAAATAGTTAAGTATAACTTGGTCTAGTGTAGAGTTAGGTAAAGTGTGTTTCTTTACTATGTACTTTTGTAACTTACAATCGATGGGCACGATATGTAGTGATCCGACGGTTCATTCTCTCCTCGGTATTACCGACACTTGATCCGTGGCTTGACACCCGATTGGGCCATGAATTCTATTTAAAGCGCATGGAGGGTCATTTGTAGGTTAACCGTGCATGAGAGAAGCTTATGTAAATTTTCATTCTTTTATTAATAAATTGCCTGTAGTAGCCACGTTGGCGCAGGCCGTGGACTATTTCTCTCTCTGAGGGTTTTAACCACGTCAAAATACTGGTGTATTGATCTGTGATCTGTTTGTGAGCGGTGTCCTTTTGGTGTTCTGTCTAAGGAACTTACCCTGTAAATTCCTACACTAACATGTGCTAGGGATTGTTAGGGAGTGTCAGGAAACATAAGGGAACACTAGTTTCAAGTGCATGGAAATGAATGTATGAGAGTGTGTTATATGGAGTGTTAGTGAGTTCCAAGTGTGCTAAGGAGGGAGTGACAAGGTATTCTAGGTAGTGCCAAGGCATGCTACAATGCTAAGGAAGCATGCCAAGATGTACCAAGTTCCATGGTGTGCTAATTTGTGCTAAGGAGTGTTAGTGAGTGTTAGGGAAACATAAGGGAGAACTAGGTCAAAATGCATGGAAACGAATGGATAACAGTGTGTGAGAGGGAGTGTAGTGAGTTCCAGGTGTGTTAAGGAGGGAGTGACATGGTATGATAAACAATGTTAAGGCTTTCTAAAGTGTTAGGGAAACATCCAACCAAAATGTGACAGCTACCACGGTGTGCCAAAGTGTGCTAGGAAGTGTTACAGAGTGCCATGGAGACAGAATGGACCACTAGGTCAAAATAATCAATGGAAATGAATGAATAAGATTTTGTGATAGGAAGTGTCATTGAATTCCATGTGTGTTGAGGGAGTGACAAGATATTCTTTGCAATACTAAGACATGGTAGAGGCCAGGGCAATGAGATGCCAAGATGTGCCAACTGCTACGGTGCCAATGCATGCCAGGGAGTCTTAAGGAATGCCTCAGAAACATAAGGTCGAATTAGTTTGAAATGCGTGGAAATTAATGAATAAGAGTATGTGACAGGTAGTGTCAGTGAGTTCTAAGCGTGTTAAGGAGTGAGTGACAAGGTATGCTAGATAGTTCCACGGAGTGCTAGAGTGCAAGGGCAACATGCCAAGATGTGCGAGGTGTTAGGGAGTGTTAGGGGATGTCATCAAAACACAAGGGAGAACTAGCTCAAAATGCATGGATTATATGCTAGGTTGTGCATTAGGCAGTTTGAAAGCAAGCTAGTTTCCTAGCGCATGCCAGGGAGTGCCGAAGCATACCAAGGAATGTAGAAGGTGCTAATACATGCCACATAGTGCCAAGGGATTGTTATATGTGCCACGTGCTATGGCATGTCAAGATGTAAACTATGTTTCTTAGTTTTCTTATGGCCACAGTTGGACATGATCCTGGACATGGTAACTTCTAACTTCTTAATTTGGATAAGTTTAAATTATACATGAGTAGCCTAAGATGAGTTATAGCGAGTCCTCAGGCGAAAAATGCATAGTCCAGCTATAGTAACTATAACTTTATCAAGTTGCTCTAGTTGAGGCAAGATTTGGTTAGGTTCCCAAGTCCCAAAAAAGGTAAGGCTATTTTTGCAGGCATTATAGCTAAGGATTGCTAGGGTGTGCCAAGGAATGAAAAGGCATGCTAACACATGTCAAAACTTTTCAAGGCATGTTGAGGAATGTTAGGGACTGTTAAGGCATCATAGAGGGGAAATAGGTCAAAATACATGGAATGAGAAAGTAAGTGTGTGTGCCAAGGAGTTTCAATGAATTCCAGGTGTCTCAAGGATGAAGTATGTTAGGTGAAGGTAAAAATAGGAATTGTAGGAGGGAAGCCTATGTTTAAAATTATAAGGGGTTGGTCAAACAATTTTTAGACAAAGGGAGACTATAGGTTGGGCAGAACATTGTTTTTCCAATGACTTGGTTGAGTTCCCAAGTCACAAAAATAGTAAAGCTATATATGAGGGCATGGAAATTAGGGAGTGCCAATGTGTGCAAGGGAATGCTAGGAAATACTAAAACATTCTATACAATTGCAAGGCATGTTAGCCATGCTAAGACAAGCCAAATTCTAAGGCATGCTAGGATCTGCCCGTGCCAGGTGCCACGGTGTGGCGTGAATGCATGTTAGGGAGTGTTAGGGCCAAGTGCCAAGGAAACACAAGGGAAACCTAGTTTCAAATGTATGGAAATGAAGTGTCAACGAGATCCAGGTGTGCTAAGAACAAAGTGACAAGGTATGTTATGAATTTCCAAGGCATGCTAGAGTGTTAGGGAAACATACGAAGATGTTCCAAATGCCAAGGTGTGGAAATGCTTGCTAATGAGTGTTAGGGAGTTCCAAGGAAATATAGGGGAGAACTAGGTCAAAATGCATGAAAATGAATGAATAAGAGTGTGTGAAAATAAGTGTCAATGAATTCCAAGTGTGCTAAGGAGAGAGTGACATGGTGTGCTAGGTTACGCTAAGTCATGATAGATTGCTAGGGTGACATGTAGCCAAGATGTGCCAAGTGTTAGGGTGTGTCAACATGTGGTTGGAAGTGTTAGGGAGTGCTAGGGAAACACAAATGAGCACTAGATCAAGTTAATGCATGCAAGTCAACAAATAAGAGTTTGTCACAAGAAGTGTGAGTGAGATATGGCTGTTCTGAGGGGGTAACAAGGTATGGTAGGTAGTGCCAAGGCATGATAGAGGCCAGGGTAAGATGCCAAGATGTGTCAGGTGTTAGGGTGTGCTGATGCATGCCACAGAGTGTTATGGAGTGCCAATAAAACAAAAAGAATCACTAGTTTCAATTAAATAGAAATGAATGAATAAGATTGTGTGACAATGAGTGTTAGTGAGTTCTAGGTGTGGTAAGGAGGGAATGACAAGATATGTTAGGTACTGCCAAGGAATTCTAGAGTGATGGGGCAACATGCCAAAATGTGTTAGGTGCCAGGTGTGCCAATGTGTGCCAACGAATGTTAGGGAGTGCCATATAAATACTAGGGAGAAATAGTTCAAAATGCATGGAAATGAAGAGGTAAGAGTGTGTGATAGGGAGTGTCATTGAGTTCCAAGTGTTCAAAGGAGAGAGTGGCAAGGTTATATGCTAGGTAGTGCTAAGGCATGCTAGAGTGTCAGGGTATGTTAGGGAGTGATAGGGTGTGCTAGGGAGTGCAAAGCATGTCGATAAATGCAGGGATGCTAATACGCATAACTTAGGGCTAAAGGATTGTTAGACGTGTCAGGGGTTATGGCATGTCAAGATGTAAACTATGTTGTTTAGTTATTTTATGGATATGGTTGGAGGAGAGCCTTCACTTGGTAATTTGTTAAGTGGGATGAGTTGAGATTGGATATGAGTAACCTAAGATGTGTTATAGGAATTTCTTAGGTGAACAAGACATAGTCTAGTTGTAGTAATTATAACTTGGTTAAGGTATTGTAGTCAAGGAAGGACTTGGTTGGGTTCCTAAGTCTTAGAAAAAGTAAGGGTAGTTGTGTTAGCATGATAGATAAGTTGTGGTAGGGCATGCGAAGGAACAAAAAGGTGTGCTAACACATTGTAGAAAATGGAAATGGATGTTGAGGAGAGTTAGGGAGTGTCAGGGGAGCACAAAGGAGAACCAGGTCAAAGTGATTGTAAATGAATGAATAAGAGTGTGTGCCAAGGAGTGTCCGTGAATTATAGTTGTGCTAAGGATGAAGTGTTTAAGGAGAAGTTTAGAATGGGACTTGTAGGAGGCAAGCCTATGGTTGTGATAGGGTGTGGAAAAAGAAATTTCAGAGAAAAAGGAAACTTTGGGTTCGGCAGAATACCATTTTGCTAATGAATTGGTTGGGTTCCCTAGAGGAAATAAAAGTAAGGCTATCTATGATGGCATGACAACTAGTGAGTGCCAAGGTGTTCTAGGGAATGTAAAGCTACTAGGTCGTGGAAAAATGTAATATTAGCTATGAGGGAATGATTGCAAAGGTTTGTTAGGAAATACTAGTGCATGATAGCATGTGCTAGATAGTATGAAGGCATGTCAAATAATCTAATATGTGCCAAGTGTTAAGGCTTGCCAAGATGTGCAAGGGTGTGACAATGCATATCAAGGACTGTCAAGGGAAAAAAAGGGAGGAACAAGTTAAAATACAAGGAAATGAACATATAATAGGGTTAATAAGTCAACAATTTACCTTTTCCATGAGGGGCATGCTAAGCACAACAACACTAGGTGCCAATAGGTGCCAAGTGCCAAATGTGAGTGCATTATATATGCCAAATATTCATTTGTTGTTTCTCATCTAATTTCCAATAATTGATCTCAAATAAATTTAATATTAAACCATGCCAAAGTATATCAAGTCATCTGAACACATGCCAAACATGCTAAGACTTTTCTAGTGCCAACACGTGCCAAGTGCCAATGCATGTTATGGAGTGTGATGCATGCTATCAACTAGCATAGCATGCCAAAGACTTATAACGTTTGCTAGAGAGTACCAATGCATGCTAAGGAGTGTTAGGGATTATTAGGACAACACCAAGAGAGCACTAGGTCAAAATGCATGGAAGTGAATGAAAATGAGGGTGTGTTGGGGAGTGTCAATGAGTGTTAGTTGTCATGCCAAGGAGGGAGTGAAATGGTATGCTAAGCATGGGTAAGGCATGCTAGGGAATATCAGGGCATTTCAAGAAGTGATAGAGTGTGCTAGCTAGTTTCATGGTATGCTAACATGTTCTAAATAGTGTCAAGGCATGTCAGGTGCTAAGACATGCTAGGATATGCAGGGTGGCCAAGTATGCCAATATGCGTCAAGGAGTTTCAAGGCCACAAAAGAAATAAGAAAGCTAAACTGAAAGGAAATGAACACATAATATGGCTAATAACTTGGGAATTTATCTTTTTCAAAAGGTTCATGTTAGACACACGAATAAAATATTCCAATACATACCAAGTTCCAATGTGTGCCAAGTGCTCATGTATGTCAATACAATATTATACCAAGTTGTTCGAGGGCATACCAGGGACTGCAAGGCATGCCAACACATGATAGGGTAGTTCTATGCTATGCTAGGGAATGCCAACATGTTCTTCAGCATCTTATTCATAACAAGATGTTCTAGGTACAAATATGTTCCAAGTACAAATACGTTATAAGACATGCGAGGTACGAAGGGATGTTAGTGTGTTCCAAAGCATGTTAAGGTGTGGCATGAGTGTTAAGGAATGCTAGGTCTCTCTCATTAATAGAATTGATAGAGATTTATTATGTATTAAATAATATAGTTCCTACATCCACTAGTGGAACTTTATCTAAAGGGAATTTGCTTGATAATAAACCTAATAGAGATGAATCATGTGTTGAATCATAGGAAAACTATATTCTTATGACTTGAGGGAGATAATATACATTAATTACTTCTTAAGAAATTGACTTCCTCTAACCACTATGGCGTTGGACACTTAATGAAAATGTCTCCGCAAAAATAGTCTTAAATCATTATCTTTTGACAAAATATATAGTAACAAGTACATAGCGTCACCAAAAACTCATTGGAATGATCAATGATGATGAACATTTTTTTACTGTCACCAAAAGTAACCAAAAAGATTATTGATGAGGGTAAATAAAATATCATCACTAGAAGTGTCACCAAAGAGAGAATTAGTGATGGGCCTTTAACAACCCTCACCAAAAGTGTCACCAAAGAGAGAATTAGTGACAAGCCTTTAACGACCCTCACCAAAAGTGTCACTAAAAATGGCTTTGGTGACAAACCTTAAATGGCCATCGCTATATGCACTTATGATAATTATTTTTTAAGGACTGTCACCTTATACAACATTGGTGATAGACCTTAAAGGTCCATAATAGGCATGACCCTCACCAATGACCTTTTTTCTTGTAGTGATGTGAAGTAAGACGGGAAGTAGTATGGTCAAGGAGGTTGTTATCCGACTTTGTTGAAGGACCGATGAACCCTGCAATGATACTTTGTGATAACACCATTGTATTCATTTGTCTGAGGGTCCTGTGATCTATGGAACGGAAAAAACATCAACAATAGGTATCACTATACTTGAAAGCTAGTACAGAAATGTGTGTTTATGCTATGGTATATCTCCACTGATGAATAGGTAGCTGACATACTGATGAAATCACTTCCAAACAAGAAGATTTTATACTTAAGGAATAAGCTTAGTTTGGTGGTTTTATCCTCCTTGATAGAGAGGGAGATATAGACATTACATTCTTGTCTTCACTTTGGAAGAATGAACGGAGGATTAGGTAAGCATCCCACGTTCAATTCTCTATGAGAATGTGGTAGAGAATTCAAGGTAAGAGTAGTCGTGGACCGATATTCTTTGAGGATTAACTACCCAAGATTGGAGTAGTCTAATTGGAGGTCATACTCTATGAAAACACGAGTGAGTTATGTCCCTTGGGAGACAATTATGATGGTTTCTATACATAATTGGTCTCACCTGTATTGTGCTCTAATATTGTGAAGAGATAGAGTTTTTAGTTAGGGCCTTTATATGTGACAATGTTAGTTAATATGATGATAGAAAAATAGGTTATCAATCTGACTCTTCTTATGATATCTCTTCATATTGAGAACTACCATGTATCTCTTATGAATACCTCCCTAACTAATAGGGAGCTTTGAAAAATGTGTAACTAGGTTCTGTATTCATAAGTATGAAATATATTCTTGTAAATATAAAATGAGAAAGAAATTATTATTATTATTGGAGAATGAGTTTCATGTCCAAGTTCTTTTATTCTAGAAGACAAGCACCCATTGAGTGATTCTAGTGTTTGTCCTAGGTATAAGAGTCATTGTAATATATTGAAGGCCCTATGGCACATTCTAAATTATAAAGAAAAATTGATTTTGTCTTCAAAGTGTTAAAATACCTCCAAGATCAAGTTGGCCTAATGAGCTCTCAAGTCGGCATACATGAAGAGCCACGCCCAAGCTTGAAGAAAGCTATATATAAGAGGAAATCGTCGTCCATTTGGATCACTCACTCACTCATCTCTTATGCAAACAAGAGGAAAAGAAGAGTTCGAAGAAGTGAGTGCAAAGAAGAGGATGTCAAAGAAGTCAATGTGTTTCTGGGCCTATTTTATTCTTCTCAAAAGATTGAAGTTAGGGTTTCTGTGTGAGATCTCTCGTGGTTCAATTTTGGAAGAAGAACGAAACACAAGGAAAAAGAAGGTATCTTATGGCATCTTACTAGCCCTAGGACTCAAATCAAGGCAAGAAAAGTCAAGGGGAAGGCTATTAGAGGGATATAATGTCTCCTAGAGAAGTAGTTGAAGTTGCAGTAATTGCTATGGAGCCAAAATTTTGATGTACTTGGGGGTCAAAGAGATTGCATTAGTAGGACCTGATAGACTTAATCTTGGAGGTTATTTTTCTGAGTCTAGGTCATGGTATTCATTAATTGAAGGATCTAAAAGATGAATAAGATATTTACAGTTTTTCCCCTTAAGAGAAGGGGTTTTGGCCCTAGCTTGGAGCCTATATACTGTGTCAATATTCTTATTTTTTTTATAGATTTTTTATTTTTTCACATTGGAATAATTAAGCAAAAAGACAATAACTAAAAGGTAACAGAAGCAACTATCAAGTGAGGGGAATTAACTTATTCATTTCCCTACTAAGATATCTCTTGTAAACCAAGCCCTAGTTCACATTGAGATTAGTCCATGTGAACTTCGGAATCGAAGGTTTGGTCATCTATATTTAAAAATACTTCAAACTTTAAATTCCATTGTAGATTGAATACTAAATTTGAACGAGTATCATGAAGGTGTCTACAAGGAATGTGCATTGGGCAAGAATACTGACAGACCATTTAGAAGTAGTGCTTCGCGGTCAAAAGAAATCTTGAATCTCATTCACTCTGATATGTTTGGTCCTATGACTCCAAAATTAGTTGGAGGCCATCTATACTATGTCACATTCATAGATGATCATTGAAGAAAACACTTGGGTTACTTAATGAAAACCAAGGATGAAGTATTTACAAAATTTCAAGAATTGATGGTTGAAGTAGAGAACCTTACAAAAATAAAAAACAAGATAATGAGTTCTAATACTAGAGGAGAATATACATCCAAAGATATTATAGCATTCTATAAGGTGTCTAGGATTAAGAGGGAGTTGATAGTCCCACACAATCTCGAAGAAAAAAGAGTCAGAAAAGGAAAGAACAAATCCATTGAAGAAAGTGTAAAAGAAATGTTACATGGTCAAGATCCACCTAACTTTCTATGGCGAGATGCAGCAAAGACAATGCTCTAGATTCAAAATTTATGTCCTTGTAAATATCTAGATAACAAGACTCTGGAAGAAGTGTTCACTAGGAAGAATCCATCTCTAGGTTATCTCTGAATCTTTGGGTGTCCAACGTATATCCATATACAAAAGGAAAGAAAAAATAAGTTGGATCCTTCCGATATGAAGGGAATATTTGTTGGGTATATTAACTCATCAAAGGCCTAGAGAATATATATGAAAGATGAACATCACATTAAAGTTAGTCATGATGTCATATTGGATGAGATTATATCATTCAAGAAGTCAAAAGAACTATCCATAGATTCTGATGATGAAGAACTTATGATATTTGAGGAGGAAGTTGAGAAGGTAGGAGAAGGATCACACCAACAAGAAGAAAGGCCAAGTGAGTCTACTCAGCCCATGGTCATTCTTGAAAAAAGGAAATGACCTAATTGGTTGAAATCCACAGTACTTGATACAAAATGTAATGGGGCGACATGAGGATCATTTATAGAAGGTAAGAGACACAATAAATATTTTGGTTGTGCATCATACGTGACAAAATTAATAGAATTAGAATCGTTCACCTTTGGAGAGAGTGTAGAACATTGACAATGGAAGGATGCCATGAATGAAGAATATCAATCCATAATTAAGAACGGATTTTGGGAGATTGTACATAGGTGCAAAGACAAATATGTGATTACTTCCAAGTGGATTTATAAGATCAAGCATGTAGTTGATGGAAGTATAGATATGTATAAAGCAATATTTGTGGGTAGATGGTTCTCTCAACTTGAAGACATAGACTATGAAGAAACATTTGTTCCAATAGAAAGATATATAATGATTTAATCATTATTCTCTCTGACAGTATCAATGAGATGGAACATCCTCCAAATGGATGTCAATACTGCATTTCTAAATGGCACTATATATAAAGAAGTCTATATATAACAACCATTGGGATTCAAATTCAAGGATAGGAAGGCATATGTTTGTAGATTGAAGAAAGAATTATATGGCCTTAAGCGAGCACCAAGGGAACGGTATGCTAGAATTGATGCATACCTATAGAGAATACGGTTCAAAAAAAGTTTTGTTGACTCAAACCGTTATATTAAGGTTGTAAATAATGAACTTGTAAGTATTATTCTATATGTAGATGATCTTTTCTTAACATGTGTTGAAGGTTGAATTGAAGAATGTAAGAAGCAATTCACAACAAATTTTGACATGAAGGAATTGGGCTGATGCATTCCTATTTGGGAGTAGATGTCATGCAAGGATTGAATGAAATCTATTTGGGTCAAGTAAAGTATGTGATAAATATTCTAAAGAAGTCCCACAAGATGGACTGTAAATATATGACCTCTTCGATGATCATAAACATGAAGAGAATGTGGAGTTCTAAATCAAGGCTTGTGGATCCTTCTTGGAATAGATAACTTGTTGGCTGATTGATGTACTTGGTGAATACTTGATCAAACATATGTTTTGCAGTAAATGTGCTGAGTCAATTCCAAGTGGAACTAAAGCATGACCATTTGATAGCAGTAAATCATATTCTGAGATATCTGCAAGGAACCACCAACTACTATTTGAAATATGATAGAAGGAATGTTTCCTAATTGATTGGGTATATAGATTCCTACTGGGGAGTCATTTAGTAGGATGGAAGATGCACTGTGGGGGGATGTTTTAGTTTAAGATCCTTCATGGCTTCATGGATGAGCATAATGAAATACATCATTTCTTTGAGCAGTGATGAGGTTGAATATGTTGCAGCATGTGAAGTAAGTAGGGAAGCAGTATGGTTAAGGAAGCTACTGTCCTACTTGTTTAAATAACCGATGAACCCTATAATGATAAATTGTGATAACACCAATTGTATTCATTTTTATTAGGACCCAATATTCCATGGAAAGACAAAGAACATCAATAAAAAAGTATCACTACGGTATATCTCGATTGATGAACAAGTAGTTGACATATTGACGAAATCAATTTTGAAAAAGAAGCTTCTATACTTAAGGGCCAGGCTTAGTTTGGTGGATTTGTTCTCCCTGATTGAGAGGGAGAGATAGATACTACGTTCTTATCCTCACTTGGGAAGAAAAAATGAAGGACTGGTTAATCGTATGGAATTTGATACTCTTTGAGAATGTGGTAGGGAATTCAAGACAAGTGACGTCATGGACTAATATGCTTTGTAGATTAGCTATCGAAGATAAGAATAGTCTAATGGGAGATCACACCCTGTGAAAACCCAGGGGGGTATTTAACTTGGGATACAATGATGATGGTGTCTATACATAATTAGTGTCCCTAACATCATGCCATGATCTTGTGGAGAGATAGATTTGTTAGTCAAGGCCTTGCTATGTGACAATGTTGGTTAATATGATGCTAGATAGATGGGTTACCAATCTGAATATTCTTATGATATCTCTTTAGGTTGAGAATTACCATGTACCTCTTACGAATACCTCCCTAGTTAAGATGGAGTGTTGAAAAATGTCTAACTAGGTTCAGTCTTCATAAGTATGAAATTTATTCTTGTAAATAAGAAATGGGAAAGAAATTATTATTATTATTGGAGGATGGGTTTCCTGCTCATGTTGTGTTATTTTATAGGTGAAGTACCGATTGAGTGCTTCTATGGTTTTGTTGTAGAAGCTACAACCACCCGCTAAAATTTTTCCTTCTCTTCAGTTTTGAGCCTCCCTCCTTAAATATTAGTAGCTTGTCTTGTGCTCATCAGGTAATTGTGTTTTCATTTGAAGTTATCCTTAGCTTTACAGCTTGTGTTCACTTACCTATTTTCATGTCAAACGACAAATTGACCCCTCGTGACTTGGTTGATTATGGTTCTTGCACTGCCATGGAAAACTATGTAGTTTGAGAAGGGAGCCAACCTTTCTCTCAAGAATTAGAAATTCTAGCCCAACAATGAGCCTTGCTCTCAAGAATTGCACACTGAAACCCATCAGTGAGCTTTAGCTCTAGAATTGCGCAGACATAGGTGATGACTTGTCTTCCACTGGGAAATTGCGTAGAGCAGTCTAAGCCAACCATTAATACCTCATGTCCATAATTATACATAGCCAATTGATAGCCTACCTTCAACTGGGAAATTGCTCAGAGCCTAAGAGGCAACCCAAAGCCACTCAACCCAGAAATTGCGCACAACCATACTGTGCTTAGAAACTGTCACTGAATGAACCAGAGAGTTGCCTGGTCTTCCCTAGAACTATGCAATATTTCCAGGCAATGAATTAATGTGTTCCTAAAAAGCTAGAAGCTAAGAGGAAAAGCATCATTGGGAACTATGGAATCTATTATTAGCTTCTTGAAGGTGAGAAATTTCCATATTTAGAAGTTTCTGGTAAGTGTCCTTGTTGTCCTTGATCTCAAGCATACATGTCATGAACTTCATTTTCTCAAATATATGTAATGGATGCCTCTAAATATCACTTATACATTCAAACATCAAGCTCTAGTTTCCCTAGAAGATAAAGGAGCCTTCAGAGCATTGTCATTTCTTTTTGGGGTGAGTTTTTCTTTTATTCCCTTTTGCTGCTTTCCTCTATGGATTTTGTTTCTTTAGCTTGTGAGAGTGTTTTTTCGCTTGTTTTATTGAATGACTCTTATTGTTTTAAATTTTTTTAGCTTGTAGAAGTTTTCTTTAAAGTTATACATTTCCTTCCCTAAGTGTCACATGAGTTTTCCCATTTTTGCACCAACGGTTGTCGATGAGGTGACTCCCTTTGCATGCTTCATGTTCCTTCAGCTTGATCCATTACTACACTTGTTTTACATGAATACGTATACACTTAGTTAGATTTTCACTCATCCTCAAATCATCCTTCAGATACTCTTGTTTGCACACTCCCATTAACAAATTTGGCCTCCCCCCTACCCGGGTCTCAGATTCACTTGCATTAATTCTGCAATCTGATAGTTCAAGGCCTTTGCCTTGGCTTCTGGAATTGTGTAGAGGATGTCGTAGGCTAGCTCCAACTCTACACTATGCAATTCCAGGAACCAGTCTCCAATCTTGTTTACTAAGGTTGTGCAATGTGTAGTCTCTCCTAAGCCCTCTCCCAGACAAAACTACACATTACATAGTTCCAGTTAGTTGGGTTCTATACTTACTACTAGAATTGCATAGTGCACAATTCCCACTATCAGTCAGTCACCCCTTTTAGTCAAAATTGCACATTTCCTCTCAACAGAAGTCCTAGATGCTGCTTGATCATGTTGTAAAGACAAATTTGCAAGAGATAATGTTTTCTTCCCACGAGTGTCTTTTTCTTCCCATAGGTACCACACTCGTGAAGTGCTTCTCTCCAGCAGTAATTGTACCATGGCACCAAAAACAATGTAAACTTTCAAACGGGAATTGGTACTGTTACCTCTTTCGTAGAGATAGCAAAAAAGTGACCCAGTTTTCAAAAGGGATGATGAAAAACACACATGTTTCTTTAGAGCATAGTTTTGGCACTTTAAATGTTTTTATGTACATTACGTTTTAGAATGGTAATGATTTTCATGTTGATTTAAAAAAATGGTAATTCTGCATGAGGCCCTTTTTGTAAAAGAACTATTTTTTTACTTTAAATTTTCTAATGTATGAAATGTAAATAATTATTTTATAAAATTAACAATTTTTGAAGTGGTCTTATTCTTCATATTTTCTTGTTTTTATTTTAATTAAAAAAAATTGTAGTGAGTTTTTTTATTGTTTTGCATATTTAATGAAAAGGTCGATATTTTGAATTTTTTATATTCTACATATTTATACATTGTTAATTAATATTTCAAACCACATGAAATAATTGTCTCTTAAAAAAAAAATTAACAATTCACATTAAAATAACCATTTTTAACATAAATATAACTAAAAAACTACACGTTTTGATAAATTTTTGCATCTTTTTGCTAGAGATGACTTGTGAAAATCACAATTTTTATAGGAAAATTTGAACTAAAAATGCTTAAATAATAGTTTCTTTTATGAATTTCATGTCAAAAATAATAATAATCACTATTTTTTCCAAAAAACAATGATTAACATAAAAATTAATGCAAAAATCACATAAAACAAATATTGAACGCATAACAACTTTAATTGAGTGCTTATTCTTCTCATAGAATGTCGAATTCAAAACATTACAAGTATAACTAATTAATAGTTACAAAAAATGAACTTGATTTCCAAGCGTAACTTAAATTTAGTAAAAAATGTCATGCAATCCAAACCCTTCGTCCTCTTGGGTTTCATCATTGCCTTCTTCCACAATATTTTCTACTTCATGTTGCTCATTTTCCTCTTGTAATGGATCTTTGATGTCTGTGAAACTCTCAATGTCTGCCTTTCCAATCATTTTGTGTAATGGTGGTTGGGGTTCCTTTGCCTTTTTTCCACACGTGATTCACTTAAGTCCCCTTTCTTCAACCCAATTTCTTGCATTGCATCTGGAAGAAATTGAAGAGCATTAATTCTTTGCTAAATAAAATTGCACTGTATTGGATATTTTTCAATGACAATGAATTTCTTCCTCTTTGAAGGCAACATGCTAGTGTTGTACCTAATTATCAAGCACAAAAGAATTAATGAAGTAAATTAGTACAATAGCATATAAATTAATAAATAACATATTGAAAAACAATTCCATATAATAAAACTTACTTGAGCTAGAAAATAAATCCAAAACCCAATCTCCTTCATTTGAACATATGTCTATAAGATAGTTAATCAATAATTGTGGTTTTTACTAAATGTTAACTATATCTCCTTTTTCTTATTTGTCTGCATATGTTAGTTTTCTCACAAAAGAATCATAATTCAGTATTTGGCTATGACTCTTTCCATCTACCTGATTAAAAATCATAGACATATAGCTATCATCTTTTGTCCAACTATCAATATGGGTGAACTCACAATCATCTATAAATGGTTTATCTTCATAGTTAAGAAGATTTGACTTTTTCCTGTAACATGAAATAGTAAAAGTTCAGTTAACTTGTACATATATGAATTTTTCGACATTAATAAAATATACATTTTAAATGTCTTACCATGTAAGATGCATCCTTGAGTTTGTTTTCCCGTTGAAGCTTGACAATAACATTACCAATTGTGTGTCTGAATGGAATGTCACAAATCTCCATAATGGTGATGACGTGACTTCTATCAATCCGCAATCACTTTACTAAGAGCTTGATAAGTATAAGGGTCACTATTGTAGTCAATGTTTGGAATACTCAAACCATGGCGAATATTTGCAATAACTAAGGCATAATCCCTTTAGGTATGAGTTTAGCAATGTTTTCACAATCTTCTTGTATTACTTGATATTGAATAGTGTCTAGCCCATTCCAAATGAAATGAGTAAGAGTTGGATCAAGTTCAACATTCTTACGACGTTGCTTTAGTCGTTTGATCTTTATTTTTTCAATAAAGGTTCTGAAACTATCTGGTGCTCCATTTTCATCCTTCTTCGTCTTTTATAAAATAAACAAATATATGTGTAATTTATAAATTAAAAATAGTATACAGACGAATAAAAATGAATGTATAAATCAACATACCTTTTTAAATGCAAGATAATTTTTTTTAATGTTGATGTAGAACTTGAATCTAGATAGTTGCATACAACATCATTCCAACTATCTTTGTTCAACAATTTAACCATTTGTTCTTGAATTTTCATGTAAACTTTGTGACCACATAGATAAAGTAAAAAAAGTTAATATAATGATATGTATAACAAATACTACCAAGAACAATATGTTATATTTAAAAGAAAAATATAATCTAGAAATAAATAAAAATAATTCAACAAACTTACTTTTGAAAGTCCTTGGACATTTCCTCCATTGATAATTCCCCTGACCACACATGGGATAATATTGTTTTGACAAGTTTTTCATCCTTCACTCCTTGCAATGCTCTCCAAGGTGTGATAGTCATATCTTCTAGAAGTTGCTTCATTTCACGACCTGATTTATTGTTGCTACATATCAATGGCTTAGAATTTTTAACCTTCTAGTTTTTAATGCCAATGTTCTCCCAAATGCTAAAAATTTCATTAATCAACTCCCATATCTCTTCAGTTCTAAATTCCAACTGTAAAATGTTATCAACACCTCTGAATAAAACACTAAAGTTGCCACCCTTGCCACCTTTTGAATTGATTTTCTCTTCAAATTGATAGCCTATTTCCATACAACATTCCTTTTGGAAATCTATAGTAACATTTATCCTATCCCCACCACATTTTTCTTCAAATTTACTATGAATAAATCTGACCCTTTGGATGAAAGTCATAGACATCCTATATTCATTATATGAATTATGATCCCATGCCACTAAATTTGCTTATGTATCTAATAAACCAACATAAATGATACATTACATTGTTTAAAACTGTGGGTTATTGGGATATTCCTCCATCAATTGTCTTTGAGCTTCTACAACATGATTCCCCCCAAGAACATAATAATTGTATTCAAAACAATTTTACTTATCAAATGCTTCTTTTTTGGGAACTTGAACTGGATCAACAAGAAGCACATAAATAACCACATGACCATATGAGTTGTACCTCATCAATGTCTTCAAGTTGTGAACATGCAAATGGTGTGGCTTTCGTATTTGATATTGACATTGTCCTTCACTTGCCTTATAGATTTGTCTAACATTAAGCTGAAATGTAAAACCACCCTCAATTAAGTTTCTCTTTGTCAAGTTCTGTCGAATGGAAATTTTTTTTGTTTTGATAATGCCATCCTATAAATCAGCTCCTGGTGTAATGATTTCTCTACTTTCTTTTGAAGTTTCGTTGGGTTCTTAATTGTTGGTAATGGCTACTTCAAAATGTTCAACTTTACTTTTCTTCTTCATAATATTATCATCATTAACTGTAATAGATTTATTCTTGGGCATTGTTAATTTTGGTCTTCTACGACTCTTCTCAGTTCCAATATCGTCCTCGGTATCGGCAACATATTCTTCGTTGCTAGTTTCAACTTCCTCATCTTCAAAAGTAATTTGTCTACCCTTGCTAGATTTATCCACTTAGCCTTTTTCTTCTCATCCCTTGGATGTAGTTTTGTAGCATCATGAATTACTACATTTTTCTTTTTTTCCATCTCTTCTTTTGACACTAAGTAGAAACTACTGACAATTTTCATAATATCATGCTCTATGAAATGAATTCCTCCCAACCTAATTGAACAACTTTCAACAAAATTCTACCAAACAAAATATCATATGTTAATAGAAACAAAGTTAAAAGGTTATAGTGAGACAGTTACAAGAACGCAAAACACAAATGTAAATAACGATACTTATGATATTTTGTTTCATCTTATTTACGATTTGTTTACACAACTTTGTAGATTCCTCGCTCGTGCCCTACAATGAATATTATAACTGGTATTTAATCATTTCATGTGACTTGGACAGTTTTGTAAGTATGTAAACAACTTCACTGTCCGATATTGAACAAATGTCTATGACTCTTCCCATCATGTCATAAATTCCATTATCATTAGTTATATCAACATATAGATATATTTGCACATTTTGGCTTTCTCTTTATTAAACATAACAGACTTTTGATGGAAGTTTCACTTATTTTGATTTCTTCCAGTATGAAATCATATTCTTATCATTTTACGTACTTCAAATATTTGTAGCCATCAGCTCAGGTGGGGCTCGTTCACCAATGTTTTTTGAATATCGACCATCAAGAGTCTTTGGTCAGGAAAGACTCATAGAAATCTTCTTTGATGTGATTTTCCTGAAAAAAGACACACATAAATTAGTAAATGATAAAAACATAGTAACTTAAATTAACAACGAAAATGATAGATGATAATTAATTTTATAAATGATAACAATTCAGAAAAAAAAATTTAAAAATACATCGCTTTGCAGCCACACCCTGAAAATGGGTCGGTCAACCAAGTCGGCTGTTGAGTTTGGCTCCCTAGCCCACCTTGGCATCCCAACCACTGCCACCCTTCCAACCCTGGCCTGCACCACCCCTGCGGTCCACCCACCTCACCACGGGCAGGCGAGCCGCCAGGGTGGCACAGTGGGGCGCTAAGGGAGCGCACCCATGCCACCCCGCTAGGGTGGCGTGGGCAAGCTCCCTTAGCCCTTCACTGAACCAGCCCGGTTTCTGAATTTCCCGCCACCCTGTGGGCTGGCGGATTGCTGGGGTGGCGCAACGGGGCACTAAGGTAGCCTGCCCTCTGTGCCACCTCGGTAGCTCCGCCACCTTGAGGGTGGCGGGGCTTACTCTTGAGATTCTCAAAATTTCCCTGCCAGCCCATGGATGGGGGGGCCGCCGAGGTGGCCTGGGGGGAGCTGCTACAACTCCCCCCGTGCCACCCCGATGGCTGGCTGGCTAGTGTGGTGGGGTAGAGAGCTGGGTAGCCATCCCCGTTGCCCCTAACCTACTGGCCCGTTTGGCCGCCGTGAGCATTACCGAGCCCATTTTTCCACCGCGATCTTTACTGAGCCCACCATGCCCACTGCAGATGGAGTGGGTAAATTTGGTCTGCAAAAAAATTTAATTAAAAAAGATAAATTAAATTTCGTTAAACTTATTTAATATTCAAATTTGCAAGGAAAAAAACTAACTAACCTTTCAATTGCGAGAATTCTCCGTTGAATATGTTGTTGATAGCAATGTTGTTGCTCCATAAATTCGCTCCAAATACTTTAATGAACCTCGGAGAACCTTGATGTGATGTGAGTAATAGTGATAATGAAATTTATTATATAAGTGAAATTTTGGAGTTTTTTTACCATACAGTCAATGTGGGATTAATTTGTTTTAGAGGTTATTATAAAAATAAAAAAAAAACTTTGAATTGTTTAGTAAATATTATATAGTTCAACTATTAAAATAATTTAGGTAGAAGTTTTAGTTTAGATTCTTAAATTTAAAGATTTATTTCATAAAAAAAAATTAGTTAACATTTTTCAATAGATTGTAGACTAAAGTAATGAAGGGAAATACATGAAATGAAATTTTTGGAGTGAAATATTTTGGCGAAACTTTTTGGAGGGAATATTTCATTCCCTAAGCTAAATAATACCTTTAGGAGATTCTGCATTTTTATCATTCTACATCTTCTATTTGAAAGGGATGGATTCTCTTGATAGTCAAGTTTTGCTTTGTAAAGCATCAACATCTTCATCACGTAACAACTCTAATCAAATTGATGAATATAACGGAAATTATTCCACTATGAATAGAAAGTCAATTCTTCCACTTAGTCTTAATCATAAGGACTATGAGAGCAGCATTGATGAAAGAGGGGATGAAGAGTTTCAAATAAATAAAGAGTCATGGATTCCAATTAGTCATAATCCTAAGGATTATGAGATCAATAGTGATGAGGAGCATGATGAAGAATTTCAAAAGAATGGAGTGTCACAATTTCCAATTAGTCCTAATATTATGGACTATGAAAGTAGCAGTGATGAAGAGCATGATGACGAATTTCAAATGAATGGAGTGTCACGGTGTTGACTTAGTCCTAATTCTATGGACTATGAGAGCAATAGTGATGAAGAACAAGATGACAACTTTCAAAAGAATGGAGTGTCATGGTGTCCACTTAGTCCTAATCCTAAGGACTATGAGAGCAACAGTGACGAAGAGAATAATGACAAATTTCAAAAGAATGGAGTGTCATGGTGTCCTCTTAGTCCTAATCCTATGGAATATGAGAGAAACAGTGATATGATGACAAATTTCAAAAGAATGGAGTGTCACGGTGTCCACTTAGTCCTAATCCTAAGGACTAAGAAAGCAATAGTGATGTAGAGCATGATGAAAAAATTCAAAAGAATGGAGTGTCACGGTGTCTTCTTAGTCCTAATGATATGGACTATGAGAGCAGTAGTGATGAAGAGCATGATGACAAATATCAAAAGAATGGAGTGTCACGTTGTCCTCTTAGTCCTAATCCTATGGACTATGAGAGCAACAATGATGAAGAGCATGATCATGAATTTCAAAGGAATGGAGTGCCATGGTGTCCACTTAGTCCTAAGTCTATGGACTATGAGAGAAAAAATGATGAAGAGCATGATCATGAATTCCAAAAGAATGGAGTGTCACAATGTCCTATTAGTCCTAATTATAATGACTATGAGAGAAACAGTGATGAAGAGCATGATGATGAATTTCAAAAGAATGGAGTGTGACAGTGTCCTCTTCGTCCTAATCCTATGGAATATTAGAGAAGTAGTGATGAAGATCATGATGATGAATTTCGAAAGAATGGAGTGTCACAGTGTGCTCTTAGTCCTATCCTATGGACTATGAGAGCAGTAGTGATGAAGAGCATGATGACGAATTTAAAAAGAATGGAGTGTCACGGTTTCCTCTTAGTGCTAATCCTATGGACTATGAGAGTAGTAGTGATGAATAATTTCAACTTAATAGAGTGTCACAATGTCCACTTAGTCCTAATCCTATGGATTATGAAAGCAACAGTGATGAAGAACATGATGAATAATTTCAAAAGAATGAAGTGTCACAGTGTCCACTTAGTCCTAATCCTATGGACTATGAGAGCAACAATGATGAAGAGCATGATGAAAAATTTCAAAAGGATGGAGTGTCACAACGTCCTCTTAGTCCTCATCCAATGGACTATGAGACTAGCAGTGATGAAGAGCATGATGAAAAATTTTAAAAGAATGGAGTTTCATGGTGTCCACTTATTCCTAATCCAATGGACTATGAGAGCAGTAGTGATGAAGAGCATGATAAAAAATTTCAAAAGAGTGGAATGTCACGGTGTCCTCTTAGTCGTAATCCTATGGACTATGAGAGTAATAGTGATGAAGGATAGGATGAAGCACTTAGTCCTAATCCTAATGACTATAAAGGTAGAAGTGACAAAGGACGTGATGTAGCATTTTTCAATGAGTAAACAATCACATTTTTGACGTAGTCCTAATTCTATGGACTGAGAGCAGCACTGACAATGTAAATGAGGAATAATATCCCATAAACATTGAGTCAAATTTTCCATTTAGTCCCAATTCTAAGGACTATGACAGTAGCACTAAAGAAGGGGAAGATGAAGAATATCATCCAAGTCAGTATTTGAAAAGCACAACTAATCATAATTTGGATAACATTCCTCCTAATGATGATGAAAATTCTTATACAAATGATGATCCAATGATGGAGATGTTGCCAAGAAATATTGTATCGAGGAGTAGGAGAAGACCATTTCGTATCAATGCAAGATGTTCTAGTTATACAAGGGGTAGAGTAGAATATTTGATGAGAAGAAGTCCTATCAGTGCTCTCATTTCAAGTGAATGTTGTCAAAAAGATTTCTTGAGACATATGGATTTCAAATCTGCATTAGAGAGGAGGAAGAGGTATTTGTCAATGAATAAAAGCATGCAAAACTCATATATAGTTGGGTATGCAATCTACGTTGTTAGGTTATGATTATCATATTGGGTCTTTATTTATGTATATAAAGGCTTTCAAAATGTTTCATTTGGTGGGAATTTTCATCTCTTGAGAATTCAAGAAAAATTGGAAAAGGATCCCACATTTTATTCAGAAGTACGTCATAAACAACAGTTTGGGCCATTATCAAATACTACAATGTCATGGATGAAAGATTTCTTTTCAAAGCATGGAGAGTATATGCCAAATGGGTATTTATCTATCTATATAGAGGCTTTCAAAATGTTTCATCCGGTGGGAATTTTCATCTCTTGAGAATTCAAGAAAATTTGGAAAAGGGTCCCACATTTTATTCAGAAGTACGTCATAAACAACAGTTTGGGCCATTATCAAATACTACAATGTCATGGATGAAATATTTCTTTTCAAAGCATGGAGAGTATATGCCAAATAGAGAGACAATACATATTCCATATAATTTTTCAAGACTATAAATCTACAACTTATACAAAGAATATCCAGAAGGTGCTGAGGGACATGTTTAGTTTATTACATATCAATATTTTGTGAAGTTATGGAAGAAAGAATTCAACAATGTCCATATTCCTAAGAAGACAAGGATGGGGATATGCAGTACATGTGCTTCTCTTAAATAAAAAAGGGACAAATGTGAAGGGCCAAAAAGAGGTAGGCTTTCGTAACATTAACCTTTAAAATTGTATAGTCATCCACTATGAAAACATATTTCTTAATGGATTTCTTTTATGTTGTGTATATTCAATTGTCAAAGAACATTAGGAGCATCGCAGAAAACAAAAAAGTGAAAGGAAAAAGTTGTACAAGCATCGAAATAAGTTTTATGATAATCCAAATAAATATTTCGGTTTGATAGTCGATTTTATGGAGCGAAAGAAAAGACTTTTACCACATTTCGTTCGCACACCCAAAAATTTACAGCAGGAAAATTTTATTCAATATCACCTGGTCAGTTGTATGTTCTTCAATGGGAAAATGTTGCTAAGGGTGTACTTCACAGCTCCAAATATTCATAATGATGCAAATATGAAAATAAACATAATTCATGATGTGATTTCAGGAAGTTGGGAGCTTGCGATCATTAATTGAATGTATTAAGAAATCATAATTGCTAGAGCCTACTTTTGATGTGTTGGAGGAAATTGTTGACATGCGAAGGATTATTCTGGGATTGCATGGTGAGGAGAAATGCATTGAACAACTTAATGAGATTAGCTTCCAACATCAATTTCGTATCAAAAAAATTGATGGGAAAACAATAATATGGGGCAAGAAGTAGTCAACTACCATAGAATGAGCACCATCATCAAGTTTGGAATTTTTGAAGTTCATTCCAAATCATCCAATATTTGCATCAAAAATATTGTTAATACAATCAGTTGGTGAAGTCCATAATGCACGTAGACAGAATAGAGATATAAATTATTTTGATTGCCTAGAAGAAATTGAAAAATGTATTAGATATACATATGAGTACTTTGGCATTATTGATTCAATTTGGTGGGAGTAATTTTTCAAGAATCAAAGTGATATCATTTCAACAACAAAAAATGAAGATATACCTTTGAGAAATCCATTTATTTGGCCACAAAATATGTTGAATGAACATGGGGAAATAAAACTTTTTGAACAACAACAATCTCAAGGTGTTATTAATTCTTCATAGGCAGAGGAAAGAGAGATGTATATTGGTTCTAGAAGATCTCATGCACAATATGAAGCCATGGGAGACCTTTACAAGGGTTCAATATAGGATATTAAGGAGGGTTTCATGATTGCAGTGCTAGCAGATGAAGATCCCAATGGCTTTCCATTCTGGGTTACTAATGTTATAAAGGTCTTTACAGAAAATGAGGATGTTACAGGTGTTGAAGTACATTGGTATGCCACAAATACACACCCATTCAACTGTATGTATAACCCAGAGATGATAGTTGACAAAACAAATGGTGGAAAGAGAATAAGAAAGGGTACAAATATAAATCATTGCCACACAGACATCTTGAAATTGGAGGATGTTGACATACTTGTTTATGACTTGAATTTAACAAAGAGAGGAAATATTCTCTTCAGAATGTTAGAGATTCTAAAAAGGTTTTTACCAGAAGGAACAATGTTGTGGTGGAAGTCTGTAGAAACTAGTCGTAGATCTAGAAGAATTTTGAAACCTAAAATGGTGGGCATGCATGTGGACTCAGATGGGGCACTAGTTGAAGAAAGAGAAGAATATGGAACATCTTCGCCAGCATCCATTCATTCATCTGAACATGTGAATTTTGATGGTGTGCAAGAATATATGAGTGATTTTGAATAATTTTCTAATACAATTTATATAACTGATGTTTGCATCATATCTTGAAATAAAAATTTTGATTTCCATATGGTGTTAAATCAGAAGTTGCGATTCATTTTTATGTTGTTGGATTATATGTCTTAATTATGATAATTTTTATTGTTTAGAATATATACAATGCAACATTAAATTAGAGATATAATGTCTGTTTCATTCAATTCAGAAATAATGACATTTGGATTCATTTAGTCATGTAATTTGTTCAGAATGTCATGGTTTCTTAATTTTATGGTTGAAAAATTTCCAATTTCTTTTGTATCTAGCATTATATGGTTGAAAACATGTTGAATTTATACCTAGGAAAGAAAAATTTTATTCCACCAAAAACATTAGTGTGTTTTTTTTTCTCATAAACAACTTCTTTTTTGCAAAAAAAAATTGGTTTTACTAGCATTTTTTAAAAATGTTGAAAATTGACCTTTAAAAAAAATCATCGTTCCAGTATCAACACATTTTCATTGCCAAGGAGTTTTTTGCACGAAAATTTCATTTTCACTTCCATTTTTAAAACATGTTAAAAATTGACCCTAAAAAAAAAGTCATCGTTCCAATATACATAATTTTCATTTTTAGCACTATTTTTTATGTTTTTTTGGGGTTTTTTGGCGGGAGTTCCCATTTTGAGTTTATAGTTCCTATTTCAAAGCTTACATTGTTCAAAGAGATATGCTTCCTAAGTGACCACTAAAAGTGGTACTGGGGAAGCAGTTGAGAAAGCGCCAATTTACTTCCCAATACATGCAGATGCCCAACTGTTTACAGAAAACGAGCCAACACTAACATGGCTACAAAACTAGTAGAAGTGGCAGAAGGCATCAAGCAAATACAAGATCGGGGAAAGATGAAATCACTGACATAAAAGAAGGAGGCCAGAGCTACAGAGCGAAAGTGCATTCAGTCTTCATGCAAGAAGCTTTGACAACAAAAGAAAAAGGAAGCGCAGGACATAGAAAATAGAGTAGAGGAAGAGAAAAGAGAAGCGCTTGCAGGCAAAATAATAGAGATTGCATGAAGGAGAATGAGAGTTGAAGGAAGAATAGGAGTTGAGAAGCAAAAAGATGAAGAAGAACAAAGGCAAGGTGCAATGACAGAGAAACATCACTAATACACGTTGATGAGTTGGAACAACCAACAATTGAAGAAGAGAGTGAATAGATGTAGGTTCCCCCACGAAATTTAAGCACAAGAACTAACTCACCCTAGAAGTCGACAGGTAAATGCAGCAATTGATGCACAAGGCCACCAGTGATGAGTTGTATCGAAGCATAAATAACATGCAGACATACATCAGTGTTCTAGTGGCAATTAGAAGAATGTTTTCCATGCTTTAGGAAGAGACATATATAGGTTCCAAGACCACATGCCGAGATGCCATGGAGGCAATAGTCTATCTTAAGAAAGACAACATCAAGACATCACAACACAGCACCAACATTGGAATCAATACATGGTTGTGTAGCACCAATTGGAGGTTGTCAAGTTGGTATTTTCCCACACTACGAAGTCATAGTGTTTGGTCTTGTTACACTACTTGTAGCCTATTTTGTCCCACATAGGTGTATGTGGAAGTTGTATATTATTATAAATATGTTGTAAGTGAAATTCCAAGAGACATTAGGGGAATGTGAGCAGTCACTATGTAATGTAAAGATTCATGAGGGTAGATGAAGAGTCACAAAGGGGAATGTCAAAGGTCAACCCACAATGTTCTATAAATATAACCTCATAACTCATAGAAGAATCTTTTGGGGGCCAATCGTTTTCCTAGGTGTTGCTTAAAGAAGGATTGGAGAGTATTACGATGAACCTTGGCTTCTCCACAGTGTAGAGAGAGTACATCTCTTTGGAGGAGTAGGCGATGTTGACTGTAATGTTACACTATTGGGGCTAGTGGTTGTCAATGTTGTATGTATGGATGGAACATTCACTTTATAATATATGACAAAGGTAACATTTTTCATGCATATGTTTTTATTGTAGTTAGACTATTTTGGTTCCTTTAGGAATGTATGTTACTTAACTGACACATTTTTGTATGAACAAATTTGTATGCAATTGTATGAATCTTGTTGCAAACGTGTTGTTGGTTTAACCTGTTAGTTTGAATTGGGGACTATTCTGCTTCCAGCTTGTGATGTCATTTCGCTCGTGTGTTCCTTTCACGATACATACTATTATAGGCTTATAAGGGACACACTTCCTTTTCCCATCCATGTGTTAGAACCCCCATGTATCTCACTTGAATCACTGCAAGGTCACACACTCGCTTTTGACATAGTTATCATACTTCCCTCTATGTGCTACCCCAGTCAAGGAACTATTGTACTACCCACTACTGGGACTCCTAATCCAAATGGTCTGACGTCTAGTTGGGACTTCTTATTGGGGAGATTCCCTAACATTTTTCAAGTTCAACTCCATCAACATTTTTGTCCTAGGTATAATGTGTATTGTCATATATTTAAGATCCTACAGGCACATTGTAGAATTTAAAGAAAAAATTGTTCTGTCTTTAAAGTGTCAAAATACCTCCAAGATCAAGTTTGCCTAATCAGTTGTTAAGTTGGCCTACATGAAGAGCTACATCCAACCATGAAGAATTCTATATATAAGAGGAGCTTCTCCTCCATTTGGATCACTCAGTCACTCATCTCTTATGAGAAGAAGTTGAAGAAGGAAGTGTGAAGAAGAGGAATTCGAGGAATTCAAAGTATTTTTGGGCCTATTATATTATTCTAGGAAGATCAAAGTTAGGGTTTTTGCGATGGGATCTCTAGTGGTTCTATTTGGAAGTAGAAGAGAAGGGAAGGAAAGAAAAGGTGTCTTGGGGCATATTATTAGCCCTATGACTCTAACCAAGGCAAGAAAATTCAAGAGAGATTCTATTAGACAGAGATCTAAGTCTCCTAGAGAAACAACAACAGGTTCAACAATTGCTGGGGAGAGGAATTTTAGATCTAGTGGGAGGTTGAAGAGATTGCAGTAGGAGGGCATGGTATACTTGATCTTGGAGGGTATTTATATGTGTCTATGTCATGGTATTTTTCAATTTAAATATCTTAAAGATAAAGAAGATATTTACAAGTTTTCACTTCAAGAGGAGGGTTTTTGTCCCTGTCTTACAACCTATATACTATGTCATTGTTCTTACTATTTTGGTAGTTAGTTGATGTATTACACATTGGAATAATAAAGAACAAATCTAATAATTAAAAGGTAACACAAGCAATTACAGAGTTAAGATAATTAAAATATTCATTTCCTTATTAACTTCTCATCATAGTTTCAACCCAAGATCCTTCATTTCAAATTATACTACTAGTTTCTTGTTGCATTCTTCAATTCAATCTTCAACAGCTATCAAGAGAAGATCATCTATATACAGAACAATAGTTACAGTTTCATTATTTACAACCTTAACATAAAGGTTTGAGTTAGTAGAACTTTTTTTGAAGCCTATTCGGTGTAGTTATGCATCCATTCTAGTATACCATGCCCTTGGTGCTTGCTTGAGGTCATACAATTCTTTCTTCAATATGGAAACATATGCCTTCCTATATTTTAGTTCAAATGCTAAGGGTTATGCTATATAGACTTCTTCATCTATAGCATCATTTAGGAAATCAGTCTTGACATCCATTTGGTCAATGTTCCATCCCATCGATGTACCAGAGAGATTAATGATCAAGTCATTTTATATCCTGTTGTTGGAGAAAATGTTTCTTCATAGTCGTCGCCTTCAAGTTGATAGAACCATCTAGCCACAATTATCTCTTTATACTTATTTATACTTCCGTTAGGAACATGTTTAATGTTATAGATCCACTTGGAAGTAACCATAGAAAATTGCAATCCATCTCAAGAAAGGTATCAAAGAAGCATGAAGGTTCTTATTCTCTTCAAATAAAGCATCAATAAATGAAAGAGATGAAGGTATATTCTTGTCTCTCTCTAGTACATTCCAATATGAAGATATCTAGGTAATTGATAGTGGTGCATCAAGGCACATGACTGGTCACTCAAACCAATTGAAGACCTTATCTAAAGGAAAATCTACTTACTCTATCAAGCTTGGAGAAAATAAAAGCTATATAGTGAAGGGAATTGGATCAAATTCCATAAAACTCAAGGATGCGAAAAAGAAGAAGAAGAATAAATCAAACAAGCAAGTCTGAATAAGAGTAATTCAAAGTGTTTATGCTACTATTATATTGTTGAAGGACGAATGAAGTTAGGGTTTCTACACTAGGATCTATGGTTGTTCAATTTTGGAAATAGAAGAGAAGGGAATGCAAGCGAAGCTCTATTAGGTCATCTTCATTTCCTTAGGACACAAATACTTGCAAGAAACGTTAAGAGGAAGGCTACTACAGGGAGATTAAAGTCTCATAGAGAATCATCAACAGTTGCAGTAGTTTTTGGGGAGAAAATTTTTGGATCTAGTGGGAGGTCGAAGAGATTGCAGAAAGAGGCCATGGTATACTTGATCTTGGAGGGTATTTTTGTAGGTGTAGGTCATGTTATTAATCAATTGAAATATCTGAAAGATAATTAAGAGATTTACAGTTTTGCATGCAAGAGGAGGTGTTTTTTCCCTAGCCTGCAACCTATATACTATGTCATGTTTCTTACTTTTTTGATAGTTGTTTGATATATTGCACATTGGAGTAATAAAGAACAAATATAATAAGTAAAAGCAAACACAAGTAGTTATCAAGTTATGAGAGTTAACATATTGTTTCCCCTATTGATGGCACAATAGTTATTTGGGGAAAACACTCAAGCATAGATCAAACTAAAGTTATTCGCATTCGAGAAGGAAGGATTTACATATAAATATCTCATGTCAACCAAGCCCTAGTTCAAACTAAGATTGGTCCATGTGAACACTGGCATAAAAGGTTTGGTCATCTACATTTCAAAATACTTCCAACTTTAAATTCCATAGTACATGGAATAACATATTTGAAGGAGGATCATGAAGGTTTCTGCAAGGGATGTGCATTGGGTAAGAATACCAAGAGACCATTTGGAAGTAGTGCTTCATAGTTGAAAGAAATATTGGATCCCATTTTCTTTAATGTGTATGGCCCTATGTCTCAAAAATCACTTGGAGGCAATCTATACTATGTCACATTCATAGATGACCATTCAAGAAAAAACTGGGTTTACTTAATGAAAACCATGGATGAAGAATTTACAAAATTTCAAGAATTCAAGGTTGAAGTAGAGAACCTTGTAGAAAGAAGAATCAAGTTACTGAGATCTGAAAATGGATGAGAACATCCATCAAAATAGATCATAGAATTATGTAAGGAGTATGGGATTAAGGGGGAGCTTATATGCCCATAGAATCGCAAAAGAAACGGAATTGCAAAAATAAATAACACATCCATTGAAGAAAGTGGAAGTGTAATATTAGATGATCGTCTTCCTAAGTTTATGTTGGGAGAGGCAAAAAGGAAAACAATCTACATTCAAAGTTGATGTCCTCACAAATCTCTATATAACATGACTCTAGAATAATTTTTCACTCAGAAGAAGACATATGTAGATCATCTCCAAATCTTTGGGTGTCCTATTTATATTCATATACAAAGAAAAGAAGAAAGAATATGGATGCTTTCGGTATGAAGGGGATATTTTTTGGGTATAGTAACTCATGAAAGATGGACATCAAATTGATTTTAGTCATGATGTCATATTTCATTAGAGTATAGCATTCAAGAAGTCAAATAATTTTCCATAGATTCTGATGATGAAGAGATTGATATATTTAAGGAGGAAGTTAACAAGGTAGGAGAAGCGTTGCACCATGAAGGAGAAGGGCCAAGTGAACTTGTTCAACCCATAGTAATTAACCAAACAAGGAAAATACTTAATTGGTTGAAATCCACATTACTTGATGCACAAGGTCATGGATCAACGTGAGGATCCTTTAGAGAAAGTAAGAGACCCAAGAAATATTCTATGTATGCTGCATACATGACAAAATTAATAGAAGCAAAATTGTTCACCTTTCAAGAGGCCGTAGAACATCAAGAATGTAAGGATTCCATCAATGAAGAGTATCAATCTATAATGAAGAAAGGATTTTGGGAGATCAAACCTAGGTCCAAATACAAATCTATGGTTACTTCAAAGTGGATCTATATGCTGAATCATGCATGTGATGGAAGTAGAGATAAGTATAAAGTAAGATTTGTGGCTAGAGGTGTCTCTTAGCTTGAAACCATCAACTATGAAGAAACCTTTTCTCCAACAACAAGATATACAACGATTCAATCATTATTCTCTTTGACACCATCGGTGGGATGTAACATCCATCAAAAGGATGTCAAGACTATGTTTATGTATGTCACTATAGATGAAGAAGTGTAAATAGAACAACACTTGGGATTCAAAGTCAAAGATAAGAAGGAATATCTTTTCAGATTAAAGAAATAATTATATGGCCATAAGCGAGAATCAAGGGCGTGGTATGCTATAATGGATGCATACCTATAGAGAATAGGCTTCACAAAAAGTTATGTTGACTCGAACCTATATATTATGGTTGTAAAAAATGAAACTGTAATTATTATTTTTTATATAGATGATATTCTCTTGACATGTGTTGAAAGTTTAATTGAAGATTGTATGAAACAACTGATAGTATAATTTTGCATGGTTGATCTTGGGCCGATGCAGTACTATTTGGGACTAAAATTTTGGCAAGGATCAAATGAAATATATTTGGCTCAAGGAGAGTATGTGATCGAGATTACAAAGAAGTTAAACATGATGAAAAGTAAACCTCTGACCACTCCAATGATCACAAACTTAAAGAGGCTAAGGCGTTTTGAATCAAGTGTTGTGGATCCTTCCAGTTATACATAACTTGTTCTCTCATTGATGTACTTGGTGAATACTTGACGAGACATATGTCTTGCATTAAATTTATTCATTCAATTTGATTTGGAGCTAAAACATGATAATTGGATAATAGAAAAGAATACTATAAGATATTTACAAGGAACCATCAACAACCATCAGAAAAATGATAGAAGTAATGATTCCCAATTGATTGGGCATATAGATTCTGACTAGGGAGGCAATGCGTAGGATGAAAGAAGCACTACATGAGGATGTTTCAGTTTAGGATCCTCCATGGTATCATGGATGAGAAGAAAGAAGGAAATTGTTGCTCTGAGTAGTTATGAGGTTGAATATGTTGTAGCATGTGAAGTAAGAAGGGAGCAGTATCATCAAGGATGCTACTATCCGACTTGTTTGAAGGACCAATCAAGCCTACAATGATACTTTGTGATAACAACATTTGTATTGGTTTGTCTAAGGATCGAGTGTTCCATGGAAAGATAAAACATATCAACAATAAATAGCACTATATCCGAGAGATATTATAAAATGGTGTGTTAAATTTATGATATATCTCCATCGATGATCATGTAGTTGACATATTGATGAAATCACTTCCGAATAAGAAGCTTGTATACTTAATGGACAAGCTTGGATTTTTGTATTTGTCCTCCCCGATTGAGAAGGAGAGATATACACTACATTATTGTCTTCACTTCAGAAGAAATAATGGAGGATGAGGTAACCATTTGGAATTTGATACACTTTGGTAATGCCATAGGGCATTCAAGACAAGAGTATGCCTAGATCGATAAGAATATTCTAATGAAAGGTCGTACTCTATGAACAACCAGGTGGGGTGTGTACCTTGGGAGAGAATGGTGATCGTGTCTATACATCATTGGTCTTGCCAACATTGTGCTTTGATCTTGTGCAGAGATAGAATTGTTAGTGAAGGCCTTGCTATGTTAAAATTCTGGTTTATATGATGCTATATTGATGGGTTAACAATCCAATGCTTATTATGAGATCTCTTCAAATTCAGAATTACCATGTACCTCTTATGAATACCACCTTAGTTAAGAGGGAGTGTTGAAAAATGTGTAACTAGATTCAGTATTCATAAGTATGAAATGTATTCTTGTAAATATAATATGAAAAATAAATTATTGTTATTATTGGAGCATCGGTTTCATGCTCAAGTTATTTTATTTTACACGTCAAGCACCCATTGAGTGCTTCTAAGGTTTTTCCTAGGTATAAGATTCATTTTCATATATAGAAGACCTTGTGGGAAAATTGTAAATTATAAAGAAAAAAATATGTTGTCTTTAGAGTGTCAAAATATCTCCAAGATGAAGCCGACCTAATGAGCTATTAAGTCAACCTACATGAAGAGCCACATCTAATCTTGAAGAAGCCTATATATAAGAGGAACTCGTCCTCCATTTGGATCACCGAGTCCCTCATCTCATATGAGAAGAAGAAAAAGAAAAGGTATTTGAATAAGGAAGTTAAAAGAAGTCGATGTGTTTTTGGTCCTATTCTCTTCTTTTGGGAATATCGTAGTTAGGGTTTCTGCACTAGGATCTCTGGTGGTTCAATTTTGGAAGTAGAAGAGAAGAGAAGAGAATTGGAGGTATGTTATGGAATATTACTAGCCCTAGGACTGAAATGAAGGAAATAAAAGTCAAGAGGAAGGTTATTAGAAGTGGATCAAATTCTCCTAGAGAAGGAGAAACAATTGTAGCAGTTGCTACGGAGCAGAATTTCAGATCTACTGGGATGTCGAAGAGATTGCATAAGGAGATCATTGCAGACTTGATCTTCGAGGCTATTTATCTAGGTTCTATTGGTTGTGGAGCTGATTATCTTCTGTATTCAAAGGCATTGACACATTGGACCCCGGTTCATAATGGGGCAACAACACCGGCCATAAAATATTCACTATGGGGGGATCTGAGGGGGGCCACTAAGACCTTTGGGAGCCCCCCCAGTGGGGGATCAGGGGAAGTGCCCCCGAAGCTAAAAATAGATGTAAAATTTCCATGTAAAATGTTGTAATTTCATAGTCAATCTAGGTCGTTCATTAGGTGGAGATCTGACCATATAAGTTATGTTTAATTTAGGGTTTTTTTCCCTAGAAGGGAAACCCTCGCTATATATGAGGGAATTGTATTACGTCTATGTAAATCTGTATTATGAGTGAGGAAGAGAGAGGAGATTGAGAGAGAAGAGGGAATTACAACAGATCTACTGTAGGTTATATCTCTTCAGTTTGTTGGATAATATAGAAGGAAGGACTCGCTATTTCTCTAGGGACGTAGCCCATATTGGGTGAACCACATATATCTGTGTCTCTCTTGTTTTATGAATTTTATGTGTTTATACTTCTGCAATATTGGATGTGTTCCATTGCTTCGTAATATATATTTCTCTAACAAATGGTATCAGACTTGAAGGTATATTTGGATGATAAACTCATAGGAGGGAAGGGTTCTTGGTTCGAGCGGATGCAATGGTGGAAGATGGTAGGTTTAGGGTCAAATAATTCAACTTTAAAAACTACTAGCTGTGGAAAATATGGATGGAATATTATCTGTATCAGTGAGATCTACACCAACCATTCAGTGGAATGGCAAAGAAATCGATGAGTATGACAAACATTGAATGGGATATTTTCGACAGAAAGGAACTTGGAACAATACAGTTTTGCCTAGCGACATGAGTAGCATTTAATATTTCAAAGGAAATGACAATGGAGGGTTTAATGTTGACATTGGCCAAATTATACGAAATATCCTTGGCCTCAAATAAGGTATTCCTCATGAAGCATTTATCTAATATGAAAATGTCAAAAGGTGGATCTATTGCTAATCATTGAAATGAAGTTAATGGAGTTACGAGTGAGGTAAATTCCGTAGGGGTAAATTTTGATGATGAAGTTAGGGCTTTGTTATTTCTATGCTCATTGCTAGAAAGTTGGAATTGTTTAGTTATGGTCATTAGTAACTTTTTCTCTAGATCTAGTACATTAAAGTCTGATGATGTTGTCGGTGAAATCCTCAGCAAGGAAATGTGACGAAAAAGCTCTGGTGAGACATCAAGTAATGCTTTGACTGCAGAGACTAGGGGAAGAAAAATGGAAAGAGGAGAGAGCCCCTGACATCATAGTAAGTCAAGGAAAGGAAGATGTAAGTCCAGATCAGGGATAGTGTGCTGGAAATGCGGGAAGAAAGGACACTTGAACAAAGCCTGCAATTCTTAGAAGGGAGAAGAAGGAGATGCGTAGCGAGAAAATAATCATGAAGCGAATGTAACAGGTGATGTGTTGCAAGATGCTTTTATTCTTTCTTTAGAACATGTTATTGATGCCTGAGTGGTAGATTCAAGGGCCTCCTTCCATGCCACACTTGATAGGAAACATTTTCATGATTATGTTCAAGAATATTTTGGACAAGTTCAATTGGGTGATGATAAACCTTGTAAAACCATTGTAATGGGTACAATTTTCATAAAACAAAAGAATGGAAATAAAAGGATATTGAAGGAGGTAAGGCATGTTCTAGATCTGAAGAAAAATCTTATTTCAACAGGGAAGTTGGGAGGTGATGGCTGTGTGACTACTTTTATAGATAAAACCTAGAAGGCCACTAAAGGAACCTTGGTAATAGAAAAAGGAGAAAAGGTTGGTACACTGTATCTATGCAATGGTATTTCAAATTATGTTAATGATTTAACCTCTACAGGAGAAGACGAGACATTGTGCCATCATAGGCTCAGGCACATGAGTGAAAAGGGGATGAAAATTCTTCTCTCAAGAAATTTGTTGTGAGGTTTGAAGCATGTTGATTTAAAAATTTGTGAGAATTATGTTTCTAGAAAACAAAAGAGAGTCAGATTCCTGAGAGTTGGGAAATAAAAGAAGAGCAAAAAATTAGAGCTTGTGCATACAGATGTATGGGGACCGGCTTAGGTATCATCTCTTCGTGTATCTTATTATTATGTTACTTTTATTGATGATTCAACCAAAAAAACTTGGATTTATTTTATTCTAAATAAATTTTATGTATTTGATACTTTCAGGAAATGGAAACCTTTGGTTGAAAACAAGACTGGAAAAGGGTTGAAGTGTCTCAAATTAGACAGTGGAGGTGAATATTGCAGCAAATAATTTGATAGATACTCTTCAGAGAATGGAATTCGGAGAGAGAAGACAGTTCAAGTAACACCATAAGAAAATGGTGTGTTAGAAAGGATGAACAAGACAATCATGGAGCGTGCAAGGTGCATGAGATTGCATGCAGGATTTCATTTACAATTTTGGGTAGATGTTATAGATACTGTTGTTTATCTAATAAATAAAGGGCCTTCAAGTTCCTTGGATGGTGGTATCCCAGAGGAGGCATGGACAGGTAAAAAGGTAAAGTACTCTTTTTTAAAGACTTTTGGTCGTGAAACCTTTATCCACATTAACAAATAGAATAGAAAAAATTTCGAGGAAAATTCAAAGAAATGTAAATTTTATTGGATATGGTGTTAATGATTTTGGTTATTGCATTTATGATTATGAGAAACACAAAATCATTAGGAGAAGAGATGTCAGATTCAATGAAAAGGGTTTGTATAAGGATGAGCTACAGGAAAAAGAAAATAGAGAATACACAGTGCTTGACGAGATCACAGAAAAAGTGATGGTGCTTAAAAATCATAATGATCAACATCTAGAACAACAACCACAACAACAACAAGCACCTCAAACGCCTGAAAGTGGTGTTAGAAGATCTACTAGGATAAGTAGACCCCCTGAACGATACTCTCGTTCATTATATTATGTATTGTTGAACGATTCTGGTGAACCAGAATGTTATGAAGAAGCAGTACAAGTAGAAACAAGCAAGATGTGGGAGCAAGCCATGAAAGAAGAGATGGATTCCATAACACATAACCAGAGTTGAGACTTAGTCAGGTTTCCTCCTAGTAAAAAAACATTGCAGAATAAATGAGATTACAAGTTGAAGGAAGAAGATTGAGGTAGAAAAATGTATAAAGCTAGACTTGTGGTGAAAGGGTTTGTGCATAAAAAGGGTATATACTTTGATGAGATATTTTATCCTGCTGTGAAAATGACTTCAAACGGAATTGTTGTAGTATTTTTTGGTTTTGATAAGATAGAATAAAATAGTAAAAAAAATACATCAAAATATTTTGAAAACATGTTAATTTAGGATATGGACATAACAATATTGAATAAAATGTTAGTCAAAAAATCTTCATGATGATGTCCATATCAAATAAAATGTTACGTTAGATGTCCTAAAAAATAAAGACAAAAAGAAAATGTTAGGTTAGAAAGAAAAGAAAAGAAATATACTCTGAAAGTGAGCAAGTCTAAATGCCACTACTATTGCTTCTACAAAATAATGGTTGTGTGCAGCTTGTTTTAAATGCCACAACCCATGACATTCAAATAGTTTAATCTTGACTGCTTCATGCTTTAAATTTAATACTATAGTTAGAGAATGAAGATTTGGCCAAACTGTTTAATATTGTCATATCAGTAGCTAGGAAGAGAATAATAAGGTGCTCATCAGTTTAATCTCATCCCTTGGATGTTATAAGGTTAGAGTTAGATAGGTTTTTTTGTAAAATAAAAAGAAAGGAAAAGTGTTTGCTAGCTTAAATGCACCCATTAAGTGAAAAACAAATTATAGGATAAGCTAAGGGTATGTAGAGAAAGGTTGCAAAAGTTTGATTATTGATTGGACAAAATGTACATTTATCATGTTTTTATGTTGATGAGGCAATTACAAAAAGCAAATGAAGGTTTACAAAATCAATTAATTAACTTCCCATTCATCTCCATTCATCCCTATACTCACTACTTTCCCCCTCATACCTTCATACATTCATATTAATTCATTTTCCACAAAAAACCCCATTTCCGAAGGTTAAATTCCTTTTTACCTAAGAAAAGTGAAAACCCCATGTAAAATCCCTTGTACCATGTAAAATCCCTTTTACTATGTAAATTCCCTTTTAACCAAAAAACCCACAAAAATATGTTTTCCCTAAGTATTTATGCATATATACGAAAATTAAATAACTCATAAGAGCATTATACTTATTGTATTTTCCTTTTCCTCCTACATTTCCCCTTTTCCCGTATATTTCCCCTTTTCACTCATATTTTCATATCAACGCTAACTATAGTATTAAACCACTAAAATTTCCCTTTCCCATATATACTAAATCCATCTATTTAAATATCTCGAAACCTTTAGTTTTATTATAGAAACTATATATTTAATAAAATATCGCATTAGCGGGTTGCAAATTCTTTTAACATGCATCCACTCTCCCCATCATTGTGATCTCCGATTGCAACGAGAACCCAAACCTGACGCAATATTAACGATGATATATTTATGCCTTTCATCTAGACCCTATGTCATTCTTTTGTGATGGGCCTTCCTCCACTAAAACCTGATTGCAATATGCGATTAACCTAAACCTGATATAATTATCCGCCCACATTCATATTATTTCAAGTCTTCCATATGTGTTTCGTAAAGTTTTTGTTTGTTAAATTATTTTTATGATTTTAACGAAGAATTAACCTTAACCTTCATTTAGCTGCTAAATCTTAGTTTTAACCAATAATAAAGCCATTGACGCCATAATTGATCGTTGAGCCCCTACGTACTCCTTGTTCGCTCCATCACTGTCTGATCACATACATTAAAATCCAATGGCCCTTGGAAAATTTCGGGTTGACTCTCTATACGAGCATTACTCACCTGAAAAGAAGTATTCCACTGTCCTCCATTGCGACGTTTCAAGCTCAAGTTATTTCATGTGACCCCGTCCTAAAAACTCCGACACCTTATAAGTGGTGCGATGAAAACCAAAGCTGCCTCCTGCATAGCAACAAAATAGTCACTGTTCATATTTTTCCATAATTCAAAAATTGAAATGTTTTTCTGTTTAAAAAAAATTGCTATTTTGCTCTGTTTTTCCTATTTTACACAGCAAAACCTCTATAAGCCTTTGCAACCCATAAAACCATTATTTTACCTTTCGATAGGCTCTAGACTGCTTCCAATTGCCTTTCAAGCTCAATAAAGCTATTGACCACCGTCTCTATCACCTTTGTTTTTCTTAACAGTCTCTGTGTTTTGTAAGTAAAGCTTCTGTTCACGGATTACAAAGAAAAAATCCTACGTACAATTGGAAGACAAATATGAAGATCATATCAATTTACTTTACCCTGTAACATAAAATATAAAGTGATTTACTGTTGAAAGACACAGTAAAAACATCAAATGTATTGTAAAGGTAAAAATAAATAGTAAATCTTACTCAGCAAGGTTAAAGGAGATTCACAAAGTTTAAAGAGTATCAGATGAAATATCAAATGAAGGAGTCGATCAGTGAAAAGGATTGAAAAAATCTAGCAGCTTAAAGGGAAAAATATCAAACAACAAAGTTGACACAACCTGAATAAAATCGACAACAAGAAGCAGTTCAATAGTTGCCCCTATCTTCTTTAATGAATATCTTTCCTTTTCCAAAATAAATCTCATTCACTTTTAGGATATTTCCTTAGTTTCATTATTGTATAAATAACTCCCTTCTCAAGTCATTAAGGGTTTGATGTTCAAGATTCATTGTTCATTGCTTGTTAAGTCATGACTATTAATTCTACTTTGAACCTAGTTTCACCTTTGAAGGGAGATTTTCTAGACACTTGATGTACTCTGTCTTTCTGGAACCTTAATACAAAGCAGAGGATTTTGAATCTAGTTTTACACAATTTGTGTTATCCTGTAAGTTTTTCCAGTTATCAATCATTATTTTTTTCTTCATATGCTTATGACTTATAAAGATATATAGGTAGGAATAATTGTGTCTCAATTTATTCCTATAAGCTCCTGAAGTGATCATCTATTAAGAGAATGCATTTATGAACTGTCTATTTAGCTAATCCCCTCTAATCAATAAACCATCAACATTTTGTGTAAGCTTAAGTATACCAAACCTTTTGAACGTAGTTTAGAAGCTTTTCCTACTTATGATTGTTCTGTTTTTCAGTCTAGAAACTGTGATAATCATATTATTTGTTCTCTTCTTCTCACCACTATTTTGATCTATATCACTGTGTAAAGTCTTATAGCAGCCCTTTTCTGAAATATTATTATAACCCAAAGGATTAAGTATTTCAATTCTAAATCTATCCTTGATTCATTGGTCTTCCAAAACTAAAACCAAAAACCCCAAAATAATTATTTTAGATGCTCTAGCATTGGTAGCTGACCTACTTCTATCTCAGAGGTACAACATCATACTAGCATCGTTGTTGGGGATTCAAATTTATTTTAAGTTTCCCTTGGGACAAAAATATTCATTCATTATTTTCCTTTAAAAGTTATTAAAGGGATTAGAAAGGTTAAAATCATTTACCTAGGAGAATCCACACTCCCATGATGGCACCTTATAAACATACCAAATCTCGTTCAGAAGCTGACATAGTTAAACGTCTATTAAATCCTGAAAGGCTTTTGAGAAAATTTAGTTCTAAAAGGGAACACCAACCATCTTCTTCTTCCTCTTTAGTCCCGTAGTATGAACAATTAGAATCATTTGACCCCTATAGTAATATCCTATCCGATCCTGATTACTCCTATTTATCGCCTAGGGTTGTTGTATGTCTAGATAAAGGAGTTGATTTTAAGTCAGCCTACCTTATTAAATCATTAGAATCTCATCCAATACCCACACTACCACCAGGATCACCTAAAATTGAATCTATTTTGGGTGTCAATCTAGCAGAATATAAACCCACAGATTTCATATCCCCTACCACCTATCATTTTCCTTCGATTTTTGACCGACCCGAAGTTTCTTCTTCTAGACAATTTGGGGAGACCTCTTCTATATATTCCAATCCTCTCTTTGAATCAAAAGAATATATTCCTTTATAGGTCCCAAATTTAGTTCTTATGACTCCTTTGAAGTCTTTCAAGAGATCTCCTCCTTCATTTCCTCCTCCACCTCCAACTAGTCCATCAACCCTTGAGTCACCATCTTCTTCCTCTTCTTCTTCTTCATCCTCTACATCACCACAAACACCTCATGCTCCCCCTGGACAACCTCATACACCTCAAGTGCCTCATATACCTCATGCACCTCATACACTGCCTACTGTCATGGCTTTCTGAGCTATTGTACAGGTTAGATATGATACCTTAGTCTTACCTAATTACCTTGATGCATTCTCAGTTGTATACTTAAAATACCTTCCCAAGTACAATGGAGAAACTGATCCCTCAGCGAAGGACCATCTCCAAGATTTCCTAGACTTTGTAGACAACATGAATATTGAACAAGAAAACATTTATATGAGATTTTTTGTACAGTCACTTGAGGGAAATGTGAGGATTTGGTTTAGGTAGTTAACAATAGCTACCATTAGAAATTGGGAAGAGCTTACAACCATATTTAAAAATCAATGGGATGTGAAAAGTGATTCTCTTTACTTCCTCATAGAATTTGAAAAGCTTAAAAGGAACTTGAGTGAACCAGTATCAAATTTTATCAAAAGATTCAATAAACTCTATCACAAAATGCCTGCTGATTGTAAGCCACATGTGGAAGAAGCTAAGTCTATATTTTCTAAAGATTTTGATGATAACTTTGTTGTTATGCTACGAGAGACAACTTTGAGAACTCTTGAAGATATGGAAACCAATGGTATATAAGTAGTAGCAAATAGAGAAGCCTCAACTTCTTTAAAACTTAAGGAAGAAAAGGCCCAAAGAAAACTCAAATCTATTCAAGAAGCCTCTAGTTCTTCTAAGACTAAATCAAAATACTCAAAAATAGATGAAATAACTTCCCTTCCTAGAAACCTATCAAATAGGATTTCAAAGATTGAGACCCAACCTAGGACAACAAAAAAAACAATTACTAGGCACCAAAACTAAAATCAAGGTCAGTATAAAACAAATCCACCACCACAAATTCTTCAAAGACCTAGCAATGATCAATAGGTTCCTACTCCTCTATTAATAGATGGAAAACAACTTGGTGACAATACTATGAGAAGTACTGAAGATATTAATAGTATGAATTCTTCTTCTAATCAAACAACCATCGTTCCTCTCTCACAACAAAATCAGGTTCAAGAAGATTAGGAAGCTTCACAAGTCTCTAAATATCATTCTTTCTCTGAATTTTTAATTGCAGAGTTAAACAAGAGGTATAATCTTAGGTCTAGGCCTGGTCCTGGGAGACCTCCAAAGGCAAATCCAATCATTGAACCATGTACCAAAACTATTGAAGCTTAAAAAACTCTTATTCAGCCCTTAAATCAGTCAATTGATACTACCCAAACTGGTAAAAACATTTTGACTACATTTAGTCTTGAAAAAGAATTAGAGAGGGTTAACATCCTAATTCGACTGTGATAACTTTCTAAAACCCCTGGTTACAAAAGCCAAGTCCCAAAAGGATACAAAATACCTCGATTGATGCTGAAGGTGATGTCATAAGTTTGCAATATGAAAAAGCAGTAGTATTTTTTGGCCCTAATTTAGACATGATAGATGAGATACTACCTCCTTTCTATGTAACCCTTAAAACCAATGATTCGATGTTGTATAATTGTATGCTTAACTCAAGAACATCACACAACCTTATGCCAAAATCCATCGTGGACCATTTAAAGCTCGAAATAACTAAATCCTATCATGACATGTACAACTTTGATTCTAAAAGGGTGCCCTGTTTAGGATTGATCAATGATGTAGTGGTTGACCTTGCCCAAATTACAGTGAAAAGTGTAGTACTTGACATTGTTGTCATATATATCCCTCCCAAGTTTGGAATGCTCCTTTCTAGGTCTTGCTGTGCCAAATTAGGGGGAACTCTACAGATGGATATGTCATATGATACTATTCTTGTTTATGGAGGAGAGAAATTAAGATTATATAGAGAGGTAAGATTTGTACATATTGTTTGTAAGACTAACCGACCAAGGAACCATCCAATTTATGCAATAGATCAAGACTTTGGTTATTTTCAACTCACTTCAAACCAACATAAAACTCAAGTCAAAATTGAAGAGGTAGTTGAAAGTCTTGAACCAAAACAAACTGATATTCAGAAATTGTTCTTTGGTGGATCTTGCACAAAATATGGGGTAGGAGTTGGAGTAGTTCTAATTTCAACTAAAGAATAAAATATAACCCAATCATGTAAATTAGAGTTAAAAGTTACAAATAATGTGGTTGAATATGAAGTTTTCCTTTTAGGATTTTAATTAGCCAAAAGCTTAAAAGTTCAAAACTTGAGTGTTTTTATTGATTCAGAACTTATTGTTAAGCAAGTAAGAAATGCTTTCTAGACTAAGCACCCTAAACTTGGGTCCTACCGAAACGAAGTATGGGATTCAGTTGAAAACTTCTTTGATGCTTTTAATTTGACTCATATTCCCAAAGATCAAAATATTCACGCAGATGCCTTAGCTGTCTTTGCTAGCTCTTCTAAAATTCTTGATCATACTAATGTACTTTATTAGATACAAGTAAAATATAGGCCATCTATCCAAGGTAATATGAAACATTGGTAAATATTCAAAGATGACGAATGGTTGAAATAATTTCTTTAGGTAATAGATGATTTTTCACTTCTCCAAATTGATGAAGATAGAATTGAAATAAATGAAAATGTAGATGGAAATGATACTTCAGATTTTAAAACCCAAATTAATAATCATGACATTATTCAATTATCGAGTAATTTTATTCCAAAAGAACTCATTCCTTTAGAAATATTGTTTAGTCAAAATGATGTCCTTTGAAACCTTCAGTCCATTTCTTCAGAAGATGACATAGAAGATATTAACATTGGAACTGATGAAGATATCAAAAACATCAAAATATGTTCATCTCTAGACCCTGAGATAAAAGCTCAATATCTTAAGTTACTGCAAAATTATAAGGATGTTTTTTCTTGGAATTATGTTGATCTAAAGACCTATGATACTTCATTAATACAGTGTAAGATTCCTTTGAAGCCAGAAGGAAAACCTTACCAAAAGAAACTTATAAGGATAATTCCATCCCTTCTACCAACTGTAGAAAGGGAGATTAAGAAAATGCTAGATTCTCAGATCATCCTCCCTCTTATATACTCTAATTGGGTTGTAAATCTAGTTCTTGTTAGAAAGAAAAATGGAGAAATAAGACTCTGTGTGGATTTTATAAATTTTAATAAGGCATCATTAAAAGATAATTATCCTTTGGCCAAAATGGATTAGTTACTTCAAATGGTTTCAGGAGCATAAATATTTTCTATGCTTAATGGTTTTTTAGGTTACAATAAGGTTAATGCTGATACAACAGACAGATAGAAGACAACCTTTACTACACCCTAGGGTATGTTCATGTATGCTAGGATTCCATTTGCCTTAACCAATGCTAGAGCAACATTTCAGAGAGCTATGGACATAGCTTTTGTGGTTCAGGTAAATAAATTTGTCGTTATTCATCTTGATGACATAACTGCTTTTTATAAACCTGATCAGAAACATCTAAAGCACTTGATGAAGGTTTTTGACAGGTGTAGAAAATTTGGAATATCATTGAATGCTAAGAATTCCATGTTTTTTGTCAAAGAAGGAAAACTATTGGGCCATATAATTTCGAAGGAGGAACTAATAATTGACCCGAAATGAGTATTTGCCATTGAAACATTGACCTTACCTAGAAACAAGAAGGAGATTCAAGCTTTTCTAGGCAAGATTAATTTTGTAAGGAGGTTTATTCCAAATTATGTAGAGATTGTAAAAGATATAACTGAGATGCTATGAAAGGACCATGAAGTCAAATGGACTCCCACTTCTAGGCATGCATTTGAAAACATAAAAGAGGCTATCTCTGAAGCTCCCACCTTAGCTATCCCTGATTATACTAAGCCATTTAGTATTTTCTCTTTTGCCTCTGAAACAACCCTTGCTGCTATTCTATTACAGAAAAATGAAGATTCCCATGACAAACCGATAGCCTTTTTTAGTAAGATTATGAGAGATGTTGATCTTACGTATGCCATCATTGAGAAGTAAGCCTATGCCCTCATTCAAGCCATGAAATCATTCAAGATGTATGTCCTACATTCACCTATTACTTCTTATGTCCCTAATAGTGCTGTCAAAATTGTCTTAATGCAACCAGACACTGATGGGAAAAGAGGTAGATGGATCACTCAAATTCTGGAGTTTGATCTAACTATCAAAACTATCAAGCTAGTAAAGGGTCAAGGATTAGTAAATATTCTAGGTGAATCCAACTGCAAAATATTTGGAATCAATTTTGTTTTAGAAATACAAGGGAAGAATACACAAGAACCTTCTGTCCTTGCAGGAGGGGAGAATACACAAGGACCTTTCCTTCATTCTAAGAGGAAGAATCCACAAAAACCTTCCTTTCATATAGAAGGGGAGAATCCATAAGAAGCTCTACCTTTAGAGCAGATCAACACATTGATGATAAATTCTTGTTGTCAAACTGGCATCAAGATATTATAAAAATCTTGATCCATTTTGAGCATCCAACATCATTCTCCAAAACCCAGTGTAAAACCCTTAAGTTAAAATCAGTTGAGTATTGCATTATAAATGAAAATTTTTACTGGAAAGGTCTATTGAATATTTTGTTATTATGTTTAACAGAATTAGAAATTGAAGGAACCGTTGATTAGTTTCATACAGGATTTTGTGGGGGACATTATGCTTGGAGAGAAATAGCATACAAGATTCTGAGGGGAGGATTTTATTGGCCCACATTGTTTTTACAAGTAGGGTCAAAGGTTAAAGGTTATGTTCCTTGTCAAATGTTTACTCGTAAACAAAAATTAGCAGCTCTTCCGCTTGTTCCATCAATAGTTTCCTCACCTTTTTCTCAATGGGGGTTACATTTTGTTGGAGAGATTCACCCCACTTCAAGTAATCATCATAGATGGATCCTCACTGCAACAAACTACTTTACCAAATGGGTGGAAGCAATTCCAGTCAGAAATGTTATTGATTATGTAGTAATTAAGTTTATTGAGGAGAATATTTTATCTAGATTTGGTTGCCCAACTCAAATTGTCACTAATAACACAACAACTTTTACTAGTGTTAAAATGATTGAATTTTTCAAGAAATATCAAATTTTGTTACATCATTCAACTCCATACTACCGTTAAGGTGTGGCCTTGCAGAGTCATCAAATAAAGGTTTGGTAAAGGTAATCAAAAAGACTCTAGCTAATCATAAGAAGAGCTGGGATTCACATTTGATTTATGCAGTATGGGCAAACAAAATGACTCCAAAGAGATCAACTGGAAAATATCCATTTCAGTTAGTCTATGGGAAAGGTGAAATTTTCCCTACCAATTTGGCCTTCCCTGTTTTAAATTTCCTGCAGGATTCTACAAATGAACCTGATGATTTTTCAAGAAGAATAAATCAAATTATTGAACTTAATGAAAAAAAAGATGAATTTTAATACAATTGATGAAATATCAAAATAAGATGAAGACCCTGTTTGATAGAAGAGCCAAGGAGATGGACTCTAAGGAAGGTGATCTAGTTCTAAGATGGGATGCTAGGAGAGAAGAGAAAGGAAAGCATGGCAAATTTGACAATCTATGGTTTGGACCTTTAGCAATTGTTGAAGTCAAGGGCAACAACACTTTTGTGCTGTAGAATCTTGAGGGGCTATATTCCACTTATCCAGTAAATGGATGGTTTCTCAAACATTACATTTAGTACTAAGAAGTTGAAATAGTTTTCATTGTAAATACTCAGGTTTTCTTTTACCTTTCAAGATGTCAGTGTGATTTTCTTTACAGTAATGACTCCATAGCCTAAGGAGAAGGCACATGGATCCTTAGGTTCTCTGCATTCTACAGGAGAAAGAAATCCCCGGATGAAGCCAATGTTGTAGCATTTTTTGGTTTTCATAAGATAGAATAAATTAGTAAAACAAAATACATAAAAATATTTTTAAAATATGTTAAGTTAGGATATGGACATAAAAATATCGAATAAAATGTTAGTAAAAAAATCTTGATGATGATGTCCATATCAAAGAAAATGTTAGGTTAGATGTCCTAAAAAATAAAGACAAAAAGAAAATGTTAGGTTCGAAAGAAAAGAAAACAAATAAGCTATAAAAGTGAGCAATTCTAAATTCCACTATTATTGTTTCTGAAAAATAATTGTTGTGTGCAGCTTGTTTTAAATGCCACAACCCACGACAGTCAAATAGTTTAATCTTGTCTGCTTCATCCTTTAAATTTGATGTTATAGTTAGAGAATGAAGAACTGGCCAAACTGTTTAATCTTGGCAGATCAGTAGTTAGGAAGAGAATCATAAGATGCTCATCAATTTAATCTAAGCCCTTAGATGTTATAAGGTTAGAATTAGATAGTTTTCTTTTGTAAAATAAAAAGAAAGAAAAAGGGTTTACTAGCTTAAATTCACCCATTAAGTGAAGACAATATGATAGGATAATCAAAGGGTAAGTAGAGAAAGATTGTAAAAGTTTGCTTATTGATTGGACAAAATGTACATTTATCATGCTTCTATGTCCATAAGGCAATTACACAAAGAAAATGAAGGTTAAAAAAATCAATTAATTAACTTTCCATTCATCTCCATTCATCCCTATATTCACTAATTTCCCCTTCCTACTTTCATACATTCATATTCATTCATTTTCCACAAAAAAACCCCTTTTCCGGATGTTAAATTCCTTTTAACCTAAGAAAAGTGAAAACCCCATGTAAAATCCCTTTTAACCAAAAAAACCACAAAAAGATGTTTTCCCTAATTATTTATGCATATATGCAAAAGGTAAATAACTCATAAAAGCATTATACTTAGTCTATTTTCCTTTTCTACCTATATTTCCCCTTTTCATGTATATTTCCCATTTTCCGCTCATATTTTCATATTAACACTAACTATAGTATTAAACCCCTAAAAGGTCCCTTTCCCATATATATTAAATCCCTATATTTAAATATCCTAAAACCTTTAGCTTTGTTATAAAAACTATATATTTAATAAGATATCGCATTGGCAGGTCATAACCCCTTTCAACGTGCATCCACTCTCCTCGTCGTTGCGATCTCCGATTGCAATGAGAACCCATGCCTGACGCAGTATTAACCATGATATATTTATGCATTGTGTCTGGCCCCTATTGCATTCCTTTACAATGGGGCTTCCTCCACAAAACCTCGATTGCGATATGCGATTAACCCAGACCCGATATCATTATTCGCCCACATTCATATTTTTTCAAGTCCACCATATGTGTTTGTAAAGTTTTTCTTTGTTAAATCATTTTTATGATTTTAATGAAGAGTTAATCTTAACCTTCATTTAACTACTAAATCTCATTTTTAACCAATAATAAAGCCATTTCGGCCATAATTTATCCTTGCGCCCCTCGATATCCTTCTTCACTCCATCACCGTCTGATCACATACATTCAAATCCAAAGGCCCTCATCAAATTTTGGGTCAACTCTCTATATGAGCATTACCCACCAGAAAAGTGGTATTCCACCATCCTCCATTGCTATGTGTCAGTGTTATAGACATATTTTGGCACATCAATCCTAGAATTATATGTCGATGTATTAGGACTCATCAACCCCTAAAATAGTAGATTCATACCCTAAAGGAACATAGTCATTTGAATACATCATTCCCCAAAAGTTCCATCTGAGAAACCATCCAGAAATTGCCTAAATTAAACCATCCTGACTACTCCACTGGAAAAGTGTGATGCATACTAAGTGGTACACTGTCAGGGTGTGATGCGTAATATTTATGCCTTCTATAGGGTGCGATGGGTGAGGATGGACAAGTGTCTAAGACATTTGTCAATTGATTGCTCATGGAATCTTCTAGAACTTTCTCCTATGCTACTTGCCTCTCTGAATTCGCCCAAGGACGAATAAGGGATCTAAGAAAATATCCAATTCCTTCTCCTGTGGAACTCATTGTAACAAGTGGAATGACACTTATCGAACCCCATGGATGAATCACAGCATTGCAAACATCTATAAATGGATCCCTAATCCAAAAGATCCAGAGGCTAGAATATTATGAATTGCAAGGAAGTGCTGATAGTTTGTAATTGAGGATAGAGCACTATATTGTTGGAGTGATCTTGCTATTTCATGAGGTGAAGAAGGATTGAAGCTCAGAGGATGATGCTGGATCACACAACTAGGTTGTAATTCTCCTTTCTTTTAATAAATCTCTTCAAGCTTTCTTCCATATGATTGTGCAATTGTGATTGTTATCATTTGTGAATGCTATGATTTGTTCATTATATGTTTGATTATGTAATGTTTATGTTGTAATAAATCACGATGCTTTGAAAGTTCTTTGTTGTTGTACTTGCGCAGATACTCTCCAAATATGTTAAGTATGGGGAGGAGTTGCAAGATCTACCAAAGGGGAGAAAGATCAAGCAAGGAATTAAGCGGAAGTTCCAGGTTGTTCCTATTATCTTTCTCTTATCCATTACACATAGAAGAAATCATTGAGTTTCTTTAAACGGTTGCTTCTAGGGTAGCTGCTAAACCTAGCGGGCTAGCATTCTTTAGGAATACTAATTTTCTCATAAACAAATTGGCGACTCCACTCGGGATCAGAACAAATTTTTGTCTATTTTTATTATTTGTTTATAAACTATATACAGAGTCTGAAGTCAGCCAGGTAGCCTTCAAACTGTTGTTGCTCTCCAATTGCATAATAGATGAATGACGCTTCAGTCAATATTTGGTTTATTTTATGAATTAAACATTTGACTTGCAAGCACATCTAGATGCACTTTTGGTAGCTCAGTAACCTCTCAAGACATTCCTTTGTACTTTTCTCATCGTTGTTCCTCAAAACCCACCTTAACTCATTGAAAAAAACTCCACGTTTGAGCCAAAACCCATTTGAATTGCAGTCCCTAGACCATCACATTGTCTTCCACTGTCACTCAGTATGCATCACACCTCCTGAGTGTAGTAAGTGTGATTCATCTCAGTTTCTAGGAAGCGTAGGTGCGATGACTGACTGAACTCTTTTTCCATCTAGAAATTGAGGGTTTTTGGCCTTGTTTTCAGTTTCTTTTGGTTGTTTTGTTGCATATGAGCAGTGCTTATTTACTGAAACTTACTTGCATCACTTAGATCAGCCTCAATTACATTAGTATTAATGAATGTTTTCGTGTATTTTTTCGTCATTTACAATCCTTTGTCGAAAATTTGTTTAAGTCAATTTGTAGCTTTGGTACAAAAACTGTCGTAATTGTCATTTTTTGTTGAGAAGAGAAGTGTCGTAAATTTAATCGAATGAACTTTTCTTCATGTATTTAGTTTGATTTATTTATATTTGAAGTGTTGAAAGAATTTTTATTCAAAATTGAAAATGTCGTTTAGAGCCTTCCTTTCTCTTTTGAAGAAAAAATTGTCAAAAATGTCATTTTGAGTGAAATATTTCAGATCTTTGATGCATTTAGTTTTCCTTTTTGGCATTTTTCACATTAAGGAAAGTGAAAACAAATACATGCATTTTCATTTAGAATTTTTTAATTTGTGTGCAAAAAGATGATTTAGGGGAATGCACTAGTGTGTGTACTTTTCTCTTTGCTTAAAAGAACATTTATCTTCTTTCCCTAGTAGCTGGGATTTTCATTGCTCAAATAAACAAAGATTGTTTATCATTGTAGATTGCATCTTAGGAATTTCAGATCATTATCACATGATGAACCATTGAAAGGAAAACTTTAAACAAGATCAACTTTAAAATGAATTTAAATGAACCTACAATGCTTTGGAACTTAATGCAACATATCTAGAGGTCTACGATAATGACGTGTTCTAGAGTCGTTAAAACTAGTGGCTATCATTTTCATTGAAGGTTGGGTGATTCCTCCTCCTTGGTACAACAAGTGCTAGCACAGGCTTTTGCTCCCTGTTACACAAATATATCGTCACCTTGATCATTTGCAGTCGGTGTAGGCCTATCATCACCTATACCAGCTTCCTAAGCAAGTCTTAATCCTCAGCTCTTCAAAACAAGCTTGAGAAATGAGAGAAAGACATCAAAAAAGAATTGTAGCTCTGGTTCCGCACTTTCCCTTAGTTTTTCCTACGGGCCCACACCTTTTGTTCAAGTTATCTACGTACTTATATGCTCTGTATGTAAAGGGGAAGGTGCATACCCCTGTAAAAGTCAAAAGGCACAATCTTTATCTTAAAAAACTCATCTTGGGTTAATTCTAGAGTTTTCTAGAAGCATTTGTTACGTGGATTGTTCGCTCCAAGTGGTTCATGCATCCCATCATAGGAGGAACTAATCCCTTGTTGAGAGGAGCTATCCCTTTGAAGGAGGACTCTATCCCTTTGAAGGAGGAGCTGGTAACTGATCTCCATTGCACTATAAATTGAGGCATTGGATCAGTGGCCAGAGAGGTTAGAAGCTGAAATTTTGAGGGTAAATGCTAGTGAAATCAAGACTTCCTATTTGAGCTTAAGAGGAGAGATCACATACCTTTTTGGCCACATTAGGGAGTGAGTGAAGCTTGTAAAAGTAGAGGAGACTTCTTGTTGGACCCTAGAAGGAGCTTGCACAACGTCAAGGCAAAGGTTGTAAGGTTCTTTTATTTTGAATTAATACAATCAAGCTCATTTTTCTCAATACGTATCTTATGCTATTTGTTTCATGGACTCCTTGACTTTCATGTTAAATATGTTTTATAATATTGGATATTCAGGTGCTATTTAATCGTTTGCCTTGTTTGTGCTTACAGGTTTGCGACGAAGGAACTTACTTGGATTAAAGGAGCGAAGGCATCTCCGAACTTGTGTTAGACATGAGGTAGGCCCTTAAACACATTTGTTTACCACTATTTATAAAGTGCATTTAGAGAAAGATAGTGTCTGGTTGGTTTGTTTGTCATTAGGTCTTCATTAGATTCTAGGAAGGTCTGCCTTGTCCACAAGATCGACTAATTCTGCGTGACAAAATGGCGACTCCAGAGTAACAATCCACGTAACAAATGCTTCTAGAAAACTCTATAATTAACCCAAGATGAGTTTTTTGAGATAAATATTGCGCCTTTTGACTTTTACAGGGGTACGCACCTTCCCCTTTACATACAGAGCGTATAAGTACGCAGATACCTTGAACAAAAGGTGCGGGCCCGTAGGAAAAAGTAAGAGAAAGTGCGGAACCAGAGTTACATTACTTTTTTGATGTATTTCTCTCTTTTCTCAAGCTTGTTTTGAAGAGCTGAGGTCTAAGAATTCTTCTCCTATAATAACCTTGCCAGATTCCCCGACAGGAGAGTCTTCCGCGGAACTTTCCGCCAATATTCACGTTGTAGAATCTTCTACAACCAAACCTAAAAACGGTGGTAAGAAGAAGGGGAAGAAGAAGAAGGATAAAGAGAAAAGTCCAAAGGAGAAACCTGAAAAAGCGGAACCCTCTGAAGAAAAGCACAAACCTCGTTATCCGTGTCTCATTTGCGATGAAGCCCATTATACGAGAGACTGCCCTCATCGGGCGGAGGTTGCAAAAATCGTCAAAGGTTCCCAAACTCCTGCTGTCTTGAAGGATCCTTTTCCCGCTCAAGATAGTAAGATGATCGGTTCATCCTCTAGTGCCAATGAAGAACCCATCTTGATGATGTCTCATGTAAGGATTGCGACTCGATCGCAAGATTATGGTAGTAAAAGTCCTATTGATGGAAAAGAAGCAGAATCTTCTCAGTCCAATCCATCAACCTCAGCTCCAGGTTCCAATCCACTACAGATCGAGAAACCTAACCCGGACTTAGTAATCAAACCACCCACTAAGGGTGTACTTCGGAGATCTGCTTTCAATCCACATGCGAGAGCAGCTCATAATTACAACATTGTCAAGGATTTAGCTGTTTCACCCTCAGCGATGTCGGCTTTGGAAGTGCTGCAATCATGTCCGGCACAACGCAAATTACTTCTATCGGCTATAGGAGCTGTTGACATTCAGGACCCGAACCTAATAATCTTTGATCTAAAAAATAGTGCACCGCGTCTCCCCCATCAAATGGTTCTCCAGATTTCAGTGATAGTCAAAAACAGGCCTGTTCATAGGACTGTGATTGACGAGGGAGCTTCCACGTGAATTATGTCGATACAGTGTTGGAGATCGCTTGGTTCTCCTTCACTCAATCAATCCCCGACAATTCTTAAGGCCTTTGATGGCCGTGGGTTCCATCCGTTCAAAATTTTACAGGATCTACCTATAGGGGTTGAAGGAAAAACCGTTAATCTAGATGTGGAGGTGGTTGATGCCCCTCTAGATTACAACCTCTCTTGGGTCGTATTGGTCTTACGCATGGACAGCTATTGTCCATCAGTCTTTCGGCTCATCAGGTTCCCTCATAATTGGAAAGATCGTAACTATAGACCAGTTGTCATACTTTTCATCCAACCCAGCCTCTGCTGATAGTATTCAGCACGTTGGCAAAGAGACGATCCCTTATAGGGATGTTGGTGTAGGGTTAGTTAAAGATTCCGGTTTACTGGGCACTTTTCCTTTCCCTTCTATCAAAGCATCGTCTTCTACTATGACATTTCATATGATTTCATCAGGAACTATCGTTAATGATGATCCTTGGATCATTCCTTCTGAAACTGAGTTAGACTCGTTTGGTACTCTTATGCCTTTGAGTCCGTATGAATTTTCATATCAGACCGTGCAATCGTTTTCCAACCCAATATCAACCAAAATCGACTTAATGAACGAAGTCCATGAAGACTCATTTTCAACATCAACCTCGGAACTAGAAACCTTTTCCGAACTTGTTCAATCAGATGAGCAAATTTGTGAAATCCTTTGTGTTGATCAGTTACCATGGGAAGATCTACATCACAAATCTTCGTTCTTGCCCGAGAGCGATCGTTTTGAAAACGAATTTTCATCAATCTTTACAACTGACTATGTTAAGGACGCTCAGAATCCAATGAAACATGATGACTCTGAGATAAATTTGGGAAATATTTCTAAAACCATTCCCCTTGACATTTCAGTTAAACCTGGAATAATTGAAAACGTTCATATAGGTGCCTCTTGTACAGACGATGAAATCAAAACATACAAGGCCCTATTTCAAGAATTCCGCGACGTGTTTGCCTGATCCTATGAGGAAATTCCAGGAATCGATCCAGCAATCATAATTCATGAAATTAAAACCTACCCGGACGCTAAACCCGTTCGGCAATGTTTGCGTCAAATTCACCCTTGAAAAGCTGCTGCGATTAAAGCAGAAGTTGAAAAACTGTTGAAAGCAGGGTTCATTTATCCAATCCCATTAACGGATTGGGTATCGAATATTGTTCCCGTGAATAAAAAGCAAGGGACAATAAGACTCTGTATCGACTATAAGGATATTAATCGAGCATGTACAAAGGACAATTACCCTACACCCTATATCGATCAAATTATTGATGATTGTGCTGGTAGTGAAATTTTCTCCTTTATGGATGGCTTTTCGGGCTACAATCAAATCAACATTCTCCCTGCCGATCAACCAAAAACGACATTCATTTGTCCATGGGGGACATTTGATTATTGCAAATTACCTTTTGGCCTTAAGAACGCCGACGCAACTTCTCAAAGGGCTATGTCTTACGCGTTTCATGATATAAAACACATTGTGCAACCTTATCTCGATGATTTACCTGCTCATTCTTTACATAGAGTTGATCACCTTGTCCATTTACGAGCAATTTTCATGAGGTGCGGGCATTATCGGATTCTGTTGAATCCCCACAAGCGCGTGTTTTGCATCGAAATAGGTTGATTACTGGGATTTTCGGTTTCAAAAGCCGGCATTCGTGTCGATCCTTCGAAGGTCGAACCTATCATCAAATTGCCTCCTCCTTTGAGTCTTCGCCAACTCCAAAGTTTGCAAGGGAAAGCAAACTTTTTACGTCGATTTATCCCTAACTACGCCGAGATTACAAAGGGTTTTTCTTGGTTGTTGAAGCAAAGTGCTTCATTCTTTTGGGATGAGATAGCCCATAAATCTTTTGATGCGTTAAAACATGCGTTGACCCATGCACCGTTGTTGCATACTCCCAACTACAATCATGATTACTACTTATATATCGCCGCTTCCTATTCCACCATTGGGATGGTATTAGTTCAGGAAGATGAATTCGGTACGGAACATGTGCTATATTACCTTAGTCGCACGTTGAATCCCACTGAGTTAAAATATTCACATGTGGAGAAGTTGGCATTGGCAGCTGTTCAAGCTGTCCAAATATTTCGTCATTACATTTTACTACGCAAAACTACAGCCATTTCGGATTGCAACCCCATGATCTATATTTTGACCAAACAATTGCTGGGGGTAAAGTAATGCAAATGGATTGTCATCTTGTAGGAGTTTGATTTGGAATTTGAAACATCCAAGTCAAAGAAATCTTTAGTTTTCGCGGAACTTATGTGTGACTTTCCCCGTGTTGATTCCGAAACTGTGGCAGAGGAGCCCATTGCGGACGAATCGTTGTTTCTGATTAGCACTTTAGATCTGTGGTATGGATATATCATCACTTATCTCCAAACCCAAACCTTTTGGCCCGATCTTTCACGATCCGACCGTCGAAAAGTTTGATTCCAATCCCAGCAATTCAAAATTATTGGTGATACTCTTTATCGCTTGGGGGCAGACTCTATTTTTCGACGTTGTCTCACTCATGAGGAAGCTGAGAGGGTCTTAAATGATTGTCACTCTGGAGCATGTGGCGGTCATATGTCTGGGTATGCCACTGCCCAAAAGATATTGTGCGCTGGCTATTTCTGGCCGTCTTTGTTTAAAGATTGTATT